>JAODUH010062666.1:0-17412 GCA_027564835.1 Typhlichthys subterraneus | reverse complement strand
GGGGTCCCTTGCTGAAGCTGCTGCCCCCGCGACCCGACTCCGGATAAGCGGGAGAAGATGGATGGATGGATGGATGGGAGAACATGTAGAACTACAGGATCCTTTATACTACATGTCTTGCACCAACTGAACAGAACGACATGTGCATTGACAATATGCATTGTTTAATTCAATACACCTTTAAATCTTCAAGTGTACCAGTTGTACACCTGTGGCAACACAGACAGCACCCACCTGCGAGTTGGTCTATTTTGGCCTTTAGAGTTTTTAAGGGCCTGCACATAATTAGTCAATAAGTTAAATACACACACACAGACACAGACTGTAATTATATATAAATTATACACTGGTGATGGTAGTAAACAACATTCTCAGCCTTGCCGTATTTGAAGGGAGAGTTCATGCAAAAGGTGAGAGAATAACTAATAATAATAATGATGACTTCTTAAGATCTTTCTTTGATGTTTGACAAATCATTTGTAATTAAGCTTGTCACCAAAATACCATTTTCATTTTAACTACAGATGTTAAACAACAATAAAGGTAACGAAATGAAAGACATGACCGCAAATTAAATAGGCATTTTGTCATGCATAATAACAAAATATCTTTATTGCTTCAAGGGTATAATTGTAAACAGTTTATCAGATATTGCTACCCCCCTCCCCCCCACACACACACACACACACAAAACCAAAGAACTACCTACATGACTTTTAGAGTGATTTAATTGGATATACTCAGTTGCTATTCTCAGTTGCCTCATTAAAAACAAATCACAATCTTTCCTAGAGTTGATCTGCTCATTAAAGTGTGCCTGCCTAGAGAGATTGAAACTGATATGGCTGACATTTGATATGCCAATCAAGTTATCACAACCTAAAATAGCACTGTCAATCATCTGTTTAAATAAACATCATCTATTCTTTTCTATGTCTGAGATGCCACGCATTTTCATTATTTACATAACATTTTCTTGACTTTCATGACTTTCATGGGGTCCACGGGAGATCTTCATACGTCTGCAAATCAACACAAATGTTGCAGTGTGCCTGCTTGTGATTGGTGGAGAGAAGTGATCTGACGTGGAGTGCTTTCTGCTCATACACTATTTTTTCTTCGTCTTTCTCCTTACTGAACTATCCAAAGTCACTGCTCGTGACTTGACTTGACCTTTAAGTCGACCCACAGAATTTATCGTATGGATCTTACCAAAACACTATGAGTCCGTGTTGTTCCGTGTTTGTTTCAGGACACAACAGGACGTCTGAGGACAACAGGTCTGAGTGGACTACAGAAGAAGACCCTGACAATTGAAGCTTCTTCTTTAGAATTCACCCCCACCAGCAGGCCAAAACCCCATGTTCCCATTTCCCATTCAGTTGGTTCATGTTGTTTTTTTATCTCATTAGTCTCTCTCTCTCTCTCTCTCTCTCTCTCTCTCTCTCTCTCTCTCTCTCTCTCTCCACACTAAATTTTTAAAATTAAAATAAAAACACTATATTATAAAGACATAACATTAACAAATTAATGTGATTATAGTCAACTATGGAGCATAATAACATAACAGTAATAACAAGAGCAGGTGAAAAATAGTTTAATTAAACAAAGGTATTGATTTAAATAAATAAATATGAAATAAATACAATAAAATATCAGATACATATTGATATTGGTACATATTGGTACATGTCAGGCACTGTCCCTCATCTTGTGGCAGGGGGTAACATAGTGTCTGCCCGTGTCCTGCCCTAGAAGGACTGATAGCTTCTCTTTATCAGGGAGGTCCCTCAAAGCCCTGGACTATCAGTTTACATTTTGGGAAGCGACTCTCTCTGATTGATTGGTATTCCTCACATTTTAAAAGGAAGTAGCTCTCTCTCTCTCTCTCTCTCTCTTTCTCGCTCTCTCTCCCTCCCTCCCTCCATCATCTGACATTGCATTGCGTCAACAGATGGCGGCTCTTTTGGTGTCGTGGAGGTTGTTGTGGAGCGAGATGGGAAGAGGAGGTCGCAGGATTATGACCTCATCAATAGACATCTGGGCCCTGTGAGAGGTGATTGGTGTCGTTCAGACAAGTATCAATTGGTTCAAGACAACTTCTCTCCTTCGGCAGCCGATAATCACATAGAACAAGAGGTAAAGACTGAGAGCAACACGGCTTTTGTAACTATTTATATTATTATTATTAGATTAAGTGTTCATTTTTGTTGTGTTTTCATTATCTGAACACTTTCAATGTTTAACTCAATGTGCTCCTTGTAGTAAAAGGACTAGATTTTCTTTGGTTTGTAGGCACTTGAGCCAAAACGACAGGACTAAAAGAGTGCACAAGTATGCACAAAACCATGTTTGCTGATGTTAAGAGGGCTATTAGCTTCAGGTGCAAATTTGTTATTCTTGCAGGATTGCCAAAATAACTTGGCTAAGGGAAAACGAATGCAAATAGATGTTCTTTTTGTAATGGAATATAGTAATCTTTAGAGTACACCTTGTGAATTAATGTATAGTGTATATTATGGGTATTTAAAAACAAATCCCTTATTATCCTACGCAAAGGACATCGATTAGCCTCAAATATCTTTATGTGTATATGTGTGAATACAAACTGAGGGAACCACATTTGCTAATTATTGAGTATGGTCTATGGTATGGCTGTTGAGGTCTTACTGAGGTTACACAGTAGAAACCATCTAAAGTAAAGGGAAATATTGCAGAATTCTGGGCACACACACACAACAGATGATAAACAAACTTGAGTTGCATCATAATTCACATTTGGTTGCAGGACCCCTAGGTCACACTGTGCCACCCCTTGGACCTCCCATATAAATATTCCTGGCCCTGTTAAGGCAGTAACAACAGCTGCTCAGTATGCAGGAAAACACTGTTTGTAGCATGCCTATACTCCCACAATGCACCTGGCCGATACCATGACCTGGGTTTTCAAAATCATAAGACCCGTTTTTGTAAAATCTCGCATTCATCACACGTTCCGTATCTCGCATATTAAAACTGCAGAGCTCGCACAACCTGCATGCATTTGTTAATATTCGATCTCCGATGTATAGGATTTTCACTAGATGCAGCAGCTAATCCATCACTGAAACAATGAACACGATCAAATGAACACTCGGGAGAAACCTCATAGACAGGGAATACAATAGTCTGGCCAGCAGTCTTGTCAAAACGCTCTCTCTAAACAGAGGAGTCTCATTAATCAAACTGTACACCACCCCCAAACAGCAATAGGGAGAGAAAAATGAATGTGTCAAAATAGGTCAACGGAAAACATATTTTGCATTAATATTTTGCTCAAGGCAACAAATGCTTTACGACGACCACATACTGGATTACTTATAGAGTATCTGCATATTTCTCAGTGTGTGTGGGCATGTGGCTCACATAATGCCACACACAGCATTCTAGCCATAAAATCAAGATTAAGGTATTCATCGTATAGTGTGATTCAGGAACTGGTTCTTGTACGTTGTGACGCAATAAAAATAGTGAATCAATTTAGTGTAAGCTCATTTGTCTGGTGTAACAGATTTCATTTTGTGTTTAATATGTTGAGTTCTTCACAATACAATAAGCTATGCTATAGATATAAGATAGAGCTACTGTATAAGAAAGAGAGCATGTAAACATAATCTCATACAGTTTTGTCCTGAAGATTAAGTAAATGCGTGAATTCATTAAATTAATTGTTTTATATTATCAGCAGTAAAATATTCACGCACATTCAGGATACACATTCACCAGGACATTTCAATGGAGAACACGGCTCCGTTAATGTAAGCGGTGGGCACTGATAAGAGAGTGCAATCATGCAGGGGAGAAGCTTCCTGCCTGTTGAGACGAAGAGGGGAGGAAGAGGAGTGAGCTGGCAGGAAGATTATCATCTGACAATGTATGGAGCTGTCCCTGACAGCAGTCTCTCTCTCTCTCTCGCTCTCTCTGTCTACCTATGGGAACACACACATAACACAACATGACCCACCGTGGTGTGTGCGTATACGTGTGCCAGTGTAATTTAAATCAAATGAGGAAACGTTTGTTTGTATATTTTAGATTGAAGAATGTGTGGCTTTGGATAACACATTCCAATATACACAATATCTCCTCTACAGTATATAACAGTTAACTACACAATTCACATATCTCATATAATATGCAATCATGTACAATATGGATGACGTAAACACACCATTCACAAAGTGTAAACCCTACCTTTAGAGTATAAAAACCTTTGCTTATGGTGTTTATATGTTTTCACTATACGTTCATACGGGTGCAAAGGGACATGTTGGGGCGAATGAAATTGTAAGCTTTGTGTGGCCAGGAGAGAGCTGTATTCACACACGCATGCATTGCACACACACACACACACGCGCGCGCGATTGCAGTTTATGCCGTGTTCACACTGCACGATTGTAGCCCAGTTTTCAGCTCGCCGACGAGATTTTTGAGCTTGCTTAGACAAAATCCTTAACTCGGAGGGAAATCACAGCTCACTCCCGTGAGCCACGATCGTGTAGTGTGAAACGCGAGCTGAGAGTGTCAGCGACATGTTGGCGAGGTGTTGCAAGGACTGGATATTTAGCAGGTTAAATATCTGGACCTGTCGGGGAGTCCAAATCCTGTAGTATGAATGGTGTTATGACTGGTAATGACAGCGGCGATGACCTACAGCCAATGAGAACGCAATACAAGGACGAGATGAAAACAAGGGGGAGGAGTAAACGCCTTTGTAAACATTTCAACTGCTTGAAGAAACACGCAAATATACTGGAATAATTCAAGTTTCTCTGAAACACGTATCCCTTGTCAAAAACGCTTCATATTTGATTCAAATTACTTCAGTGGTAGGAAATATAATATGTGATAGGATATAATATGTTGAGAAATGTAGCCTGTATGTTAACGAGGTGTGAACGCTACTCTGGAGGGATAGGCCTATATTACATTTGGTTTGTGATATATGCCTAGATGCGTTTGACTTAGTGGGGTAAAACATCTTAGTGTGTGACCCCGTATTCAGTCACGTAGTATGAACCACACGTTGACGTCAAGACACCCGATTACAAGAGAGACAGTCATGTAGTGTGTGCTGCACATCCATCTAACGACTTTGAAAGTCGTGTAGTCTGAACCCAGCATTAATGTAATTACCCCAACATAGCTCTGTCAGCAGCAAAAACCATCACATCTGTTCAAATTAAACTTCCTCCACAGGATGGGAGAGAAAATAAACATCGGGCACAGAGATAACAACTACACCTTCTGAAATGCTGTGTGTGTGTGTGTGTGTGTGTGTGTGAAACAGGTGTTAGAAAAACCATGGTCTGCTCCTCCCAGAAATACCACACATGAAAAATGTTTGACATTAAACTAGTTAGTAAGGACTTATACTTACTGAAAAATATAGTTTTTGTGAGAGGAACTACTTGCAGCAAAATCTGCACCACCATCCAGACCCCACCATTGGATGAAGCCCACGTGCACACCCATGCACGCCCATCGGCAGTGGATATGTGCGCCTGTGGACACACTTTCACTCAACACTAGCCCCTTGTGACCAAAAATGACACCTGCGTAAATATCAGAAGGCTCCGTCTTCACCCATTACCAGGCATTTTTTGACAGACAGACAGGCAGACAGACAGACAGACAGGCGGAATGGGAGAGAGTGAGAGACTCTGGAGATTAGGAGTGGCAAAACAGCTTTCCCCTCACTGTGCTTGTCTCTATCTCCAGATGCTGCTTCGATATAAAAAAAGGCCCTGATGAAAGAAAGCAGGCGTAGAACACTGTGGTTATGCTTCTCCTTAATTAAACATGATTCATCTCGGCTCCTGCGAGCACCAGCGAACACATCAGGGAACAGTCAACATGTTTTTCTTTGTTTTAAACCCAACACGTGACGGCATCTGTGGGTGTAGTCATACATTGTGGGGAGATGAAGGTATAAGCCGGCATGCAGATGGGAATATGAAGCTAATTTATCTCAGTCATTCAAAAGCGCTCGGCACGGAACACTGTTAAGGATGATTGACTCTTTGCATGACAGATACTTTATTTACAAGGACCTAATTGATTTTAGAACAAACAAAGGAATCGGTCTGTTGAAATCTCAGAGAGACCGATACAGTATGCTAGACATCTCAAGACTGATAAAACATCAAACTGATCTGACTGTGAGATGATTTTGAAAAGAAGAATATATACTGCAATGATCAACAAAGGTTGTGCGTCACCGTAATCCAACTAAATCAAAACATGTATGTGTGCAGTAGTTAGGATTACCACTAGGAGTAGTGAAGAACTTAAATGCTAGGTCCAAAATTACTAGGCTATACTGTACGTCCACTAGGGCTGGGCCGGTATATATCGGAGAAAGCTCACATATGTCAATTAATGTCGCTAAAAATAAAAAATGTCACATTTCTGTAGGGTTTCCTGTTTTTTCTCTATGCCTGAAGATTTAGCCCACTTTATAGAAAATACCAATATATATATATCGTGTATCGGTATTCAACCTAAATATATCGGGATGTTATTTTTGGTCCATATCGCCCAGCCCTAATGTCCACCTACTGATAACTGAAGAGTAAAACAGAGTTTATAAATAATTACTGTAGCACGTTTACTGTACACTTTCTAATAAAAATTACTATGGACATTATTGGTACAGTATAGGCAAATATGGCAACACAAAGCATACTGAATTAAATACCTAACCAACATGGAGACAAAATCAGATTAATATAATCATTATCTTATTTGCGTTGTAACTTGTCAGAACTAACTTATTAACAGGTCTGTCTACTGTACATCAGAATGCTCTGCAAATGCTAATAAATAAGACAGAAAGCCAAGAACACGGCCAATTGCAGGGAGTCTGAAATGCTGATGTGATAAAACTTTGAAACAGCAATCAATATTCTAATCTATGCTTACATGTGGTAGATAGATATTGGCTAGGCTATGTGAGGATTATGTGCCCTTATACCTGATATATACATATTACAACACATTTTCGCAAGTAAGTTTTACTTGTGCGTAAGAAAGTTTCATGTCTTCTATAACCTTCCAAAGACTCCATACATGAACTCCAATTAAAAATGAAAGGCTCAGTACATCACATTTCCAGCATAACTCAATATGCAATGATTTGAACACTGCATATTATCACAGGCCACTGTGCTTGAATTATTATAATTAGCAATTTATTGTTTGAAGTCTTTTATATTTGAGTGTGACTATAGCTCCTATCTCAAGACAGCAGTTTGTTCAAATATGCACCATGAGGTTTGAGGTCCATCTTCATAGTTGCTTAATTAGAGGTCCACCCACTCGCACACCAATGAGAATGACAAAAAAAAAGCCAGTTCTTCGATTGATTCCCCTGGTTACATGCAACTCCAATCCTGACAGCTTTAAATATTCATGGGTTATGGAGATTAGGACATTGGTCTTGCACTGTAAGCCTGCTGATTGACAAGGCTAAGAATGTGTTCACGTCTTCTAGCTGTGCTGAGAAAGTTTATTTTTTCTCTCAAAAGTTTTATCACAGATTTATTTACAGATAAGATTAGTGTTTCTCCTTCACTCACCAAATAAACTATACATTAAGCAATGGTCGCACCGCCAATTTGTCTGAAAAGCCAAGATGCCCGATCCAATAAAGCCCCCTGTGCACGCACGCACGCACTCACACACACATGCCGATGTCCGGACGACACAAGGACCTGTCTTTGCTCAGTTCTGCCCCCCTCTGGCGAACTAAAAACGCACCTTTCAACTCATTGAGAATGCTGGTCAGAGCAACTATTGAAGTCAAACAGATAGAGAGTGTTGCCTCCCGGGGTGTACAGGGGTTGAGAGGGTGGGTGGTCCTAAGTGGTCCTGAGAAGAAGCAGAATATCAAGGTCTCTAATGAAAGCCATCAGATTCAATCTGCTCAGCTGCAAGACGATCTGGAGGACACCTTGTTTTTACTTGACTGCCTCCCATCGCGCTATCGATTCTCCTCCTCACCAGAGCCCTGCAGCTCTCATTAAATCTGCTAGATCCACACACACACACACGTATAGGAGAGATTCTCCACGGCTGCTGATCTTATCTCTATCTCTCTCTCCGTTGGAGCACTGGAGGAGGATCATGAGGAAGTCTGATGGGAGAGGCACTGTGAAATGTACTGTGTGAAACTTCAGCAGATAGGACCACGCAATGATGCACGCATCGCACACATACCTGTACATGACGACATCATCATCATCATCTTCGTCATCATGTTTTGTTAATACATTTGGTCGTCAGGTAATGACTGAATTAAATTGTACTCTGAAACTACAAAGACTATAATGAAGAGGACAATGTAAATTGCACTGAGCTGTTAGCCCAGGGCTCCAGTGTGTGCAGCGGAACATTCTAGATTGTAAACAGAATGTTCAGTCTCCTCTGTAGCATTCTCTCTAGAAGAATCTGACCTTCCTCTCAAGATATATACACTTACAAACACATTCAAAAGTACAAACAAATACACAAGGATACTCATGCAATAAAAAACTCCTATTTTGGTAAAGTTATTTACATATTTAAACAGCACCGGCAATATCTGGGAGGAATCAGTGTTGTCAACAACATCCCCCTGACATTCCTTGATTTACAGGAAATATACTCTCCAATATAAACAAAACTACTGGTATTTGGCATCAAAAGCATCATGCAAGTGCAAGTGTGCACTATACTCTAGCACACCCACTCAAACAAACACACACACACACACACACACACACACACACACACACACACACACATATGTACTATATGATCACATACTGTCCATCAAACATTCACTGCCCCTTCAGTTTCTCTTCTACACATACACACACGCATGCACACGCACATACGTGCACACACACACACACACACACACAAACGGTATGCTGAACAATTACCAGGACTTTTCATGTGTTTCAGTAGCTCTCTGTTTCCACAGCGCGGGGCTCCCAGCGCCAACTTCACCCTCCGCCTGATAACATGCACTCCCTCAGGGCTCCATCTCAGTGATGCCGTTATCCTTCAGGACAAAGAAGAATCTCTCCCCAGAAACCATTTCCACACCCAGCCCTCCAAGATTATTTTGTGATAAATGAAATAAATGATACAAATACTGGAAAAAATAATAAACAACTTTCTAAGAGTCAACCGGCTTGAAAGGCGCTTAGAGGTAAATGCTTTTTTTAAGGGCTAATAGCCATGGAGAATCTTGACTATGAAATACTGCTCCTCTGAGCAATATCTTTTTCTTTTATGTTTCAAATGTTTTTTAGCAGTTTATCAAATGTGTGTATAAACCTCATTGTTAATGAAAAAGATCTTCACTTGTAAACTGCTCTCACCTCTATACTGTATGTAAACACGTAAAGGAGACCCATAGGGAAAGTGCCTATGTACTGTAAACAAGTCAGACCAAGGGTAAATGGAATACAGGCACCCCGGCCAACGATGTCCATACACTTACATAAACAAAAAGAATGCAATAGCGTTTACATTTTTTCCACCCAACCGACTCAATATATTTCCCAATTAGCTTCCTCTCCTTATAGCAGTATTATCTTGTGTAAGTCATTGGACTGGTGCTTGTTCCCCAGAGGCACACATTTAGATACTAATGGTACAGGCCTAAATATCTGTTTTGCGCTTTCACAAAGTGAAAAAACAACGCCTTTTCGTGATAAACCAAACCTGAAAAACCACCTCTAAACATACATGTAATGATTCTTATGTTGCTAAACTCATCTCCCCAGCGATTTACAGTGTTTAATTGCTGTTAAATGAACATCACAGCATTCTAGTTATTTCCAACAGCTAGCTAATCATTTCTGTGGAGTCTGTTGACTGTGCTGCTCATCCATATGAATAGAAATAGTGCCCCTTTGGTTTATGACAGTGTGCCAGTGTATGTCCACTGACGGATTCATCTAATCACAGCTTAATGTGTACAGCCAGTGGAGGTCACGACCCCAGGCAGGGACCCCCATTTAGGTGTGATGGGGTCACTCCTGTCAGCCGGAGGTGTCTAGCGGGAGCTTTTCGACTCTCTGTATCATGAGATAGATTTCTTCCATCAGCCATTCTGTGCTCTGTAGTCTGACACCCCTAACTGATCACTTCAAGTCTACCGGGGAAAATGAACCAGGACTCCACATGGTCACGAGTTGAGAACCGCTGCCTCTGCAGTGCACCTATGGTGTTGACACATTGTAACAGACTTGATGAATACACAGTATATATTTACCATTCCAATAGACACATTAGTTACAGTAGGACGTGATGCACATTGTACTCATTGTAAAAGACATAATTGTTTTTATTTTTTTATTTTAAGGTAAGAAGTAGATTATTATTATTGTTGTTGTTATAAGGCCTATTACAACAACAACAACTACTACTAATAATAATAATAATAATCTTAAGGCAATGTTCCTTACTCGGCTTGACAATTTAACATGCTATACTGTATATTACGATGGTATGCATGGAGGGACAAGAAGAAAATACTAAAATAATAATAATTCCTTGGTTATCTAAAATATAACATGCTCCACATGCTCCTCCTTTGGCCAAGCATCAGAACTAACACAAGCTCTTCACTGAGCCTGACTGAGTGGAAATGAAAGAGGGCAGAATTACATTCAAGAGTTACATTTACCGCTTGTAATTTCATGCTTAAGAGATTATTAAGAGCTTCTCCCATTAGCCGTGGTCTTGTTGGACAAGGTCAAGATGCTGCCAGGTTCACAGCTGCTGGGTTTACAACTGCGTTCCTCTGCTTTATGCATACTGGTTTGGAATTGTATTGAGCACTTAGTGTGGTTGTACAGACCTCAACAACAGCATTGTTGATGAAGAATCAAAGAATCATACAAAGCACTTGATGCCATAATGATGATGCCAGAGGTCTTTACAGCAAACTGACATGAATACCTTTTAGTATTTTATTATCATTGTATTGATATATAAAGTAATACCCACATTTCCTTTTAATATTTAATATCAAAGCTCCATTCAGTCATAGGTCATTTCATGGTTGACAAAAAAAACAGATTTATTTCTAAATTGGATTAAATGTTATATTATGTGGTACAGCCTAATAGTGAACAAATGTGTTAAGGTGGAGCTTTGTGTTTTATTATTTTAACTATGAGCCAACAACGTATAGCTTCCTTTTTTAGTGTAAACTCTAGAACACAAAAGTTAGCTTTTTCCATATCAGTAAGCAATACAGAGCGAGCTCTCAGTCATATGGAGAATGTGTGGTCTGATCAAATTAACAGATTGAGCTTTAATCACAAATGTCATCCTTTCACATTACAACTTAAAACTTAAAACTAATATTGTCCACAAGGAAATATTACGCCTTAATATTTAAATTAATAATGTAAAATATGTAGGGCAACTTTTACTGGCATTCTCATTTTTGTGAGAGCAAATGATTTGTGACATCCATATTCACAGCAATGTCACACACGGATGTCACTCACTGAAATGGATGTGTCATATTAAAAATGTCAGAGTCTTGTGTTAAGTCATTAAAATAACAAGCTGGCAATGGATCATGAAATAAATCAGAAAGTTATCGGCCCAGCAAAGCCTAGCAGAGCAGTAACAGTTCTAAACCTAATTATGTTAGCTTATTAATAATGTTAAACTAAAAACAACTTCAGTTCAATTTTTTTTATCTCCTCGCAGTTCGCTAGTTTATCGTTATCTGTGCATGCTGAAAAAATAACCTGGTTCTTCTACACAGCCCTGGCTCTATAAATAGGTACATAAACAACGTACTACTGTATATCTTTAATTACTACTATATTACAAATATTTATATATTTTCATTGACATTAACAAGTCATCTTACAATGATGATACAATGATGTTTGTGTTTTATCGAGGCTTTCTATCAGCCAAGGGGTCCTTGGCCCGAAAAATACCTCTGGTGTAAACAATTAATTTGAAGCAAGAAGCAAGAAATGGATGTTACCATTGTGTTATCTGCTATTGTTTTGTTATGGTTTTGTCTTACATGCTGTTTGACAACAAGGCCAGTGAACAAAATGGACTCTGTCGCTACATGACCCGCTGATCAATAAACAGATAAACGGGCCCACTGTATCAGCAAGGCAGCGCAGCCATGGCCCTGCAACAACACATCAGACCTAACACTGTTAAAGTTTGTTAAGCGTCTGAGAGAACAACCTGGGTCTGGAAACATTCACTGTACTTATAATTACTAACATTTTTGTATCACCTGTTTAGAGACGAACATATTAAACGGGTGTATAACAAATAGTTTGCATCATCTATACACTGCAATGTGTACAGTACGTATTTGAAAGATTTGTATTATATGAACTCTAGTGCACACAGTATGGGATATGACCCCTACCTTGCTCCATTCCCCTTTCCCTCCGAACCAGAGCATCAAAGCTACAGTATGTATTCTGTCCTACGTGGATTTACATATGGTCTTTTAATGTGGAATGATTCATCACAGACCTCATTTCTCTTCATCGCTTGATGTCATTTTTATTTAAATGAGATTCCCCGCTGGGTGGCATACATGCTGTATGTTTGTATGGATAAGGAGGGGGGGAAGAGGGATGTAACATTAATGATTGCTTTCGGAACCATGTCAAATTCAGCTGAAACATCCCACATGCCCGCCAAGTATTCCAGCGAGAGCCTACAGCCTTGTAATGGGAAATGACAACTACATAATGCCACAGTGAACTGGAGTTTTTTTCTCCAAATTTAATGTGGTTAGGTGTGTGTGTGTGTGTGTGTAGGTGTACTTGTCTACAGTAGGTGTGTGTGTGTGTGTGTGTGTGTGTGTGTGTGTGTGAGTGTGCACGTGTGCGTGTATGCGTGTAGGTGTGTGTGTGTTTCTGTAGGTGTCTGCGTATGTTTGTGTGTGTGTGTGTGTGCGTGTGTGTGTGTGTGTGCGCTCAGGGACATTGGTCTAATGCCATTCTCCAGAATAACTGCATGTCTTTAAAGATTGTGTAAAGCAGACATACATTTGTGTTTCGAGTTTGTCACACCACAGAAAAAGGTAATATCGACAAGTATATATAGTAATTACGTTTCAAAAGAGTGAAAATATAACCATCATTATCTGTTCTCAAGCGCTGGGGGTGTGTCCGCAGAATGCACTGTAACCACACCCATTGCATGTTCTACGGTAAACTCCATATCATGGTGTTGTGCAAAAAAAGTATCCTCAGCCGAACATTTGGAAAATTTAGTTTTTTATGAGTTGTGTTTTCACTTGAAATAGATGTATACTGGTAAAAAGTATTAGATTGGTTATACTATAGAGCTGTGTGTGTTCTCGTGGGCAGAAATCCGTTTTTAACAAACCACTTTTTAGCAGATCAAATTTTGGCATGACACTGCAGATGCCGTTATAGATGCTGTTCTTGTCAAGCTAAACTAGCCTACAGCTTGTTGGATTGGATTTTTTCGTTAGGATATGTGGTTTATATTTTCTTTTGGAAAGAGGATTGTACTACTTAAAGACAGTTGTATTATTTGGATGCTGATTTCAACATGAGAATGCCGACTGTGTGTGGCAGCCCGGTGTAGACTCTGAACCACATTGTGTGCTTATTTCTGCAATGAAGGCATAGCTATCAGACTGTAGGCTGTTAAAGGACAGTAGGTGATTTAGCTCTGGAATTTTAGGCTGTTGAAGGACAGTAAATTTAATAGGCTAATAACTTGCATTGGAGCAGGATAAATACTGAGCTGATTCGAACGCTCTCTATGCTTTTATATCCTCGTGGTGGGGTAAGCGAACCATCTACGTATCTAGTCCCGGCTATGGCTTTTGAACATTTACACTTTATGAGAAATCAACATATATCTATAGAATACTGTAAAATAAGGACTGTACAATTATTGCTTCAGATGAAGTCTTGCTGATTATCAGCATTTTTTGTTTTATGTGTTTTGCTTGATTGTTGGTTTTGGTCTTTATAGTTGTTTTATAAATAACAACCACTCTGCCGCTATGTCCAAATAAGGTCATGCACATACACACGATCCAATAAATATATAGCCTATGAATGCATTACATTTGCACTTATAATCTTCACTACAATAAACCAGAAAGTGATAGTCAATACTGTATCTCTAATGTTTTTTGTCCTTGTATGCGTTTGATGCTTCTTCAATAATTTGCATGTCACAAACAAAAACAAGTCAATAACATACAAATATATATATTAACATGTGGCATGCTACCATAAGCACAAGCCTGAATACTGCCTTTTGCGGCAAACACAGGCAACTACTGTACGCTGTTGTGTACTCTATGTCACACCTGCCTACAATAAGGCAGTCGGTCATATATCACATGTATGTCAAACAATTGCTGTGAGAGCTATGTTCTAATGGTTGAAAGTGCTGCGACTCCAATCCACTATAGCAGCTGGGAAGAGAACTTTTCGAATATGATGGAAACTCTAGAAGAAATAAAATTGAACTGAGATAAAAAAAAAAATTCCCTCAACCGCACCTCAGCTGCAACTGACAAACCTGTCTCAAATCTTGATATAGCACCATATTACCGGAACCCTCTACCACGGGGTCTTGATGAATGTCTTTGCAGCGCAGAAAGACAGGCGTGCTTCAGCTAAAGGTCCATTTTTAATTTTGGGTAGACCTTATTTTTCATTTGCTTTCTCAAGACAAATACATCCATTACTGAAATTGCTTTACATCCTTCCCTCTCTTGTAGAAAATCCCAGTGATACCTGTTGAGCATGTATACCTGCTTTGGGGAGGGATGTTAGCAGACATTGCTGCACCACATATATGGAAATTCTATCTTAAAAAGGCCTATTCTAACAAGTATGTATTGTTTATTAGGACAATTCAAAAGGATGTGGGTTCAATTTCTGACATTACTTAATTAAAGGTGTCATCACTGACGCTGGAGAAAGTGCCACATCTGCGACACCGGCGTAGCGGCTCACTCTCTTGCTCGCTCTCTCTCTCTCTCTCTCTCTCTCTCTTGCTGTGACGGCTGAGCCGGAGTCTGGGCAGAACCTCCACACCTGCACCCCCTTCGCAATCACACTTCGGACATTTCAGGTTGGCGGTCCAACGTCCAAAGTCCGCCTGCCAGATCGTAAAGCTCCGCGCGTCAGTAACATTCTTGCCTTTTCCCCTTAGGTATCTTGTTACTCGCACAAATATTGCCTGCCAGGGCTCATCGACCTCGCTAGGCGTCCTCCCCGCCAGCGCTCGGCAACCTCGAACTGCCTGCCTGCCTGCCACCCTATTCCTGCCCCTCTGCCCACTGTCCAGTCAGTCAATAAAGCCTGTGTCATCCATTCATTCAGCGTCGTGTGTCTTTCTGACTTGTGCAGGTGAGTCCCCCCAGCCCCGGCCTTGACAGAAAGATCGATATGATATCTGTATGTACTTCTTGAAACAAAACAAAACACCTGTCCCATCAATGCCACAGGGTTCTCCCTCAGAAGCACCGCCCCTTAAATTGGACATGCATTGCCAAGACTGGGATAGTGTTTGATCTGTGCAAAGGCCTCAACATACTTGCCGTGTCGGGTGGCGCGTGGCCCTTTGCGTAGCGATTTTCCCCGAAACGAAAGGCGGCACTGTATACAAAAATTAGTAGGAAGTAGAGGAAGTTCTGCAAACTCTGTTTTGAGAATTGGCCTCCCCAAATACTCGCACGAACGTGTCGCCTCGTCTCGAGTTGGGGTTCCCCCAAATACAGAATTCCAATTTAAACACTGAGGATAGCCAACACATCACAGCATATGTGTGGTTCATAGGGTTATTATTCTGTGACCTTGTGTTGAGCAAGATCTGACAGAGACTGAGTGAGTGTGAGTCAAAAGAGTGCGAGCACACAGGGAGTGATAAAGGTTGAGCAAACCCGCTGACAGTGAGGGAGTGACCTATCAAACACGCTAACGGCTCCATCACGGTTGGCATCAATGTTTTACGGCGCGCAAACACACTCCGCTGGTTTTACGAGGCAAGAAATCAGACCTGAACGCACCAAGAAAGATACTGTTTACATGCTAGTTTGAAGTGAATGCCTTCACAGCAGGCAGTGTTGCCACTTCAATTAGCAGACAGGCAGTGGACAGGTAGACAATCTTGAGTAAATGGGCTTGTCGACCATAGGCTAGAATATACCAAGCTGATGGTAGCTAACAGAGCTGAGGTTTATATACAATACTGCTACATAACCAGGGACCGTTGGGTAACATCCAAAGCTAGCAATAAGAGCTAATTTTACACCAAAGAAAAGACATTTAGTAATGTTACTCCTTGAAGTTTTTTTTCTGGATGGACGGAAATAACTTCTATTAATATTTTCATGTACTGTTTGTATTTTCCATTAAGATATTTTTTTTATTAAATAAAGAAGCAGCATAAGTGTACACTCAAATACTTATTTTACATTTATTTTACTGCAAATGTAATTTAAATTACATTTGCAGAGCAGATTTACACAAAGAATAAGAAAATATAAACCACCAATATAAATGTGACAAGGCAGTGCTCATCTTTCCCTGTTTGTTGACCATTCAAACCCATCCAGAACCCCTTCCCTGTCCATGTACTGATGGCCTGCTGGATGGGTGGGTTCAGTGGACCGAAAGTTCTGACCGCTCTGTCACTGAATGACACGTTTCTTTGAAAACATTTGAAACTTTGTTGAACTACTTTCAAATATGTTTACTTTGCTTAATGGGCTTGGTGAATGTTGCTAAATGACGTATATATAGACACACATTTTGAACCTGAATCCTATTTGTGAGTATTTGTCTAGTAGCGAGTTCTTGATCACCTAACGTCCTGCTCTACCACTGCACCACTTGCCGGCATTTATCATTGGCGCTCATTACCGTATTATTTCATCATAAATGTATTAATATAAATGTTTTGTATATATGTGTAAATGGATGGATGGATGGATGAATGGAAATGTATGGCTTCTCATTCTTATATGAAATGCATGAAAAATCAAATTGAAATATCTACTGTAACCATTGTGGACATATCCTTAATTTGAAACAGGTTTAGCGCAGTTTGCACTAACATCTTGTGCATCTGTCCAGCTGAAACACATCAACCTACAGTAGTAAACCAGAAACGATCGATTTGTTGTTGTTGGTATCCATGTGAACGTTGTCCAACCTGCTACTGCCAAATTCCTCCCTGTTTTGTAACCTGGCTTGAAACTATTGGACAGCGCTAAAATAATCAGCATTGCTACAACTGTTTTGATCGCCTCATCTAGCTCTACCACCATTTTGAAACACGCTTGACTTCAACGTCATCTCACTAACCCACCCT
>JAODUH010062656.1:0-17416 GCA_027564835.1 Typhlichthys subterraneus | reverse complement strand
GGTTACATGCTCACGAAACCTTCTCTTTCTAATCAACACAGGGATGCTGGGCCCGAGCTTGTAGTCAAAATATTTGGGATTGATATTATCATAATGGCAGACCATGGATTGCTATTCTGTTATAGTTTATCCTAATAATGCTATAAGTTATATTTCCCTTTTCAGAATGTAACAATGCTTTGTATTAATCATAAACCGATTTAAAGCACTACAGTATAATGAAATACTGTTTGTTACAGACATTTCAGGATCTGTAATTTCATGAAATTCCCCAAAGGACCTTGTTGACTATTTTACATATTTGTAGCTAAAATTTGCCTCTACTTTTATTTTAATGTCAAGTTTGTACCTGCACCTATGGCTAAATTAAACTGTATGTCATTACAAAATGAAAAACCCACTTGTAGAACAAACCAGCATGTTTACTCATTATCTTAGTCAGTAGCAAGTCTGCAACACTGCACATCTGACAAGTTTTATAAATATAAGGGTTTCATTTTCAGGTGACAATTCTCTAGCATACTGTACATGCCAAAGGACTAACTCTATATATGTACACTTGGCTTTGTAATGTAAATATATCCAGCCAATCGTCACGTGGCAGCAACTGTATAGTGCATGAAGACATGTTCCAGAGGTTTAGTTGTTGTTCAGACCAAAACATCAGACTGAGGAAGCAATGTCTTTGAAGAGGTTCAGTGCGTCACACACATACAGTAGAGAGAGATAGAGCAATAGAGGGGGGCGGGGAGCAGGTTCAGCAGAAACTGCAGAAAAGCACGCTTCACCCTCAGATGTCTTACAGTCAGTCAGAGTTTGCATAAATGTAATGTAATTGAGCATACAGTGAACTGGTCAGAGGAGAATGGCTGGTGACTGGTTATAGATGTGCCTATACACACACACACACAGTGTATAGGGGAGAGATGAACCCAGAAAGGGGGGGCAGGAGGAGTTAGTTAAGGTGGGAGATATGAGGTTTATGGCTAATACATTCATACAACTCAGTCAGCGATGCTACCAAAAGTACACCTTTAAACTTACTTTGTAAACACAAAGTACTGTAAATACATTATTAGTTAACCCGATGTCCTCTGAAGCCCAAGAAACCCATTGTGTTAGACTGTATATCTTTTAACAGGCTACATTACCGGGAGATGCAGCATGACACCAAATCAGCAGCAAAATAAACTCCTTCATCGTGTTTAGCTGAGAGCGATCAAAGGTCTAAAGGGTGAAAGAAGCAACAGTGAATTGTGAGCTGATTGACAGGCCTGCTCTCTTTCAGTAGCAGCAGAGTAAAAGTCATGGGCAGGCACACCTGTAGCCAATAGAAAGTAAGCAAGTGGTCTCAGTGGGCAGAGGTGAGGATTACAGGTTGAAAGTGAATCAAAACCATGAAGACATGTATTTCAATGTATTTCTCTGGTAGGCAGGGACCCATTTAACATTTGTCATGATTTAACCTACTCTTCTGTCCTTTTTTCATTACATTAAGTAAATAAAGACTGGCAGACTATATTAAAATAGTATTTTAATATAGTCTAGTAGCAGAATACATCAAAGTAATGTATAAACTGTACTACTAACCATTCATCTTGTGACCCCCTCCTCTGTGTCTCACGACACCCTGGGAGGTCCCGACCCCCAGTTTGAGAACCACAATATAGTAACAAGAAGGAGAATATTTTTATATATATTTATACATCAATTATAATTATAATTATAATGAATGGATGGAGAATTATAATACTATATACAGTTAATCCGGAAAGTGCTTCTCTTTTTCCCCACATTTTGCAAATGTATATAACAAAATAAATAAAAAAAGGATCAGATTTAGAAATAAGTAAAATTTATTAAAACAGGTACATAAATGAATACAATAAAGTAATAAAATGGTTAAAGGAATCAGATAAAATAAATTAAAATCTTATCCTTTTTGTTGCTATGTCAGAATGTCAGCACCATGCTAATCTGGTGGAGGAAATGCATATTCCAGTAGCAGTGTAGTGATCAGTACATGTCTTTTATGGGTTGTTTTATCCCCTTGTACCCACTAACCTCAGTGTAGGAATTACCAAGACTCCCTTGTATGCATAGGACGGTGCTGTATATCCCCTTGTACCCACTAACCTCAGTGTAGGAATTACCAAGACTCCCTCGTAAGCAAACGAGGGTGCTGTATATCCTCATATACACAGACCCTGCATGTATATTCACAAACAACTACAGACTATTAGTCTATGCTCGTTGGGTGGGATTGATACACAGACAACCATCGGCCTGTGATCACTGTCCCAAACGGGCCTGCCAGACGTTTTTTTCCCCACCAAAACACCACCAGTATGGCGACCGGGCCTTCCATGACATTTTTACATACATTTTTATTTAATTAATTTAAAATAATTAATTGAAACAATAAGTATTATAGAGTAGCATAGAAGAAAACCATCATCTGTTGAGACATTCTTAGGGAGAATCTCCTTTTTGAATGGGTGTGTATTACAAGCTGGTCCTCCCAGCCTTCCCCCTGACATCAGCCTTCATATGTGTTGTCATGGATACGTGAAAACCTCTGATAGTCCCTGTGACTTGTGATGTTCAGCACCCCTTCAGTCTGTGTGGTGTGGGCTTTAGTCACCGTGGTGATGGACCACCAGATACAGAAGAGTCTTGTTGATGTGCTGCTGAGATGTTGGACTGGATTTCCTCTGGTTCCCTGACCCCACACACACACACAAACAATGATAATCAGGACCGTTAACAATAATAATCGGGGCCGTTAACGTGATACACTAGATGCTGTCATATTAGCAGACATCCGTTTAGATAGGGACATTTGGCACTGATGGAAATATACCCTTAAATACACACACATTATAATTAAAGTGTCTTAATAACCTGGGCCTATGTGAAGTATGGTTTACATGAGATAATCACTATGATTCTGTTGTCTCTGGATGAATTACCACAATCAGCAGCTACAACAATGCAAAAGACATGAATAAATAAAGATATAACATATATGGATGGATAGGTGTCTATCTATGATGTATAGCCACTATTTGAGTGAGCAGCTTAACAAAGAACATTCACCATATTTTCCTTCCCTAGTAGACTGCAGCGAAGCAGAACATCAGTCCTCCAGTAACTCCTCCCACAACCAGAGTTGTTCCCTACAGGAGAAAAACAACAACATGAACATTCACTTTGTCAGGTATAAATATAAGGGAGATGTGAGTGATATACAGTATATACTATGACAGTATTATATGATACAGACAGGCAGTAAAAATTTGAGCAGAGAATGGTAGAATGGCATTCTCTGTCATCTCTAATCAGGGATGAGGGGTGCACAGAAGGTACAGTGATAAAGTTGGATTTATAGTGATTTACAGATGATTCAGTAATGGTAAAAAAAAAAGTACACAAAGGCTCTTATATAGCTGTCTTCCTACCTGATGGTTCAGGTGTGTTCCTGCCCCAGTTGGTCCTGATCACTGATTGGTCCAGTCTGGTGATGATGTCATCCACACCACGTTGCTGTACCACACACTCATACTTCCCCCAGTCACCAGGTTGGACTCCTGCAAGGTGGACGTCAACAGCCTTCTGGAAGGTTCCATCATGGTTGGGGAGCAGCTCTCCATAGTCTTGAAGCTCCTCTCCATCTTTCCTCCACATCACCGTGATGGAGTCAGGGTAGAAACCTGTAGCATGGCAGCTCACTGGAGAAGACGGGCTCTTCTGGAGCAGAGACGCACACAGACAGACAGAGAGCGCATACATTTACTAGAGACAGAAGACAGAGGCTTTAGTAAAGCACAGTCCACCTGTAGTGTGTGATGTGTGTCCACTAGCAGGGCAGAGGGGTGGAGGCAGCCCTTGATGTGGTTGTAATATACTGTAGATTTGGGGGTGGGCTGTGCGAGCACTATAAAAGGATTCAGGGCAAAGGTCCAGAGACTGTAATAAAATTGAGTCTCCTTCCTATTCGGCTGCCTCCGCCACCTAATCTGCACTGTGTGTGTGGCAAACCAGTTTGAATAAAAACAAGTGAAACATAAACACACCTCCAGTGTGGTTGAAGCACTGCTTCTCTCCGTCAATGCTGGCGTTGGAGACCTTCTGGGTTTATCCTAGTTTCCCCACTTCCAAGTAGTGTGGAGTGTCTGTTGTGATCTGGTCCATCCAGGCCTGTCTGGGAACCGTCCTGTGTGTTGCCATTATAGTGACCGATCTGAAGGTCAACCATCGCATTCCCTACAGACAAACTCTGGGAAGTTTGGCACTCCAGAGAAAGCAGTAGGAGAAATACTTCAGAGAGTGCATCGCTGTTGGAGCAACAGATGAAAACGCTTTCATCAATTCACATTACAGTTCAAAATGAATCCAAGTTTAATATA
This sequence comes from Typhlichthys subterraneus, assembly GCA_027564835.1. Lineage (NCBI taxonomy): Eukaryota > Metazoa > Chordata > Actinopteri > Percopsiformes > Amblyopsidae > Typhlichthys > Typhlichthys subterraneus. The sequence continues at coordinate 13,007 of JAODUH010062656.1, read as the reverse complement.
ACTTAATGTATAGTCTCATGTAAAGTCTGATCTCAGTTCCACTATAAAATAATCATTAAAACCAAAACTACAGTTAAAGTGGTTGTAACTAAGTATACATATGAGGAGTTTGACTAGTGCTGAACCCAGAAATACTGTATTATTATTTTACTGTATGATTAATATAGTGAAAACAGCCCCCTTTGCTTGCTACCGTAAGATACTTTGTAATTTTATTAGAGACCCACATGTATTAATTCCGCGTTTTGAGTCCAAATTATGTAGGTTTAGATTATTCATAATTTCATGTACAATAATTTGATTTAAAATAGGATAAAGACATTGTAATTAAGTTAAAAGAAATTAAAGTGTTCTTGTTTGCAACATCTAGTTGTCTGTCTAGCGCGAGAACTAGATAAATTAGGGTAGGCTACATTTTCTTTGCCATTAAACTTGAAAACATGAATGAAGTGGATTTTCAATTTGGGAACAAATTAGAAACTCTTGGTTTGCAGGAGAAATTGGAGATAAATCGCATTGGTGACCATTAAATATTTTTATAATTTGTGCTGAAGAAGCTAAATTAATCGGCGGTTGAATAACTGAGGATTTTTTTTGCGGCAACCGGTATCAGTTCAGTATCACGGTGTCCGGCTGCTTTTTGCTGCTTGTAAGGATTAATGTCGCTGCCCAGGAAGGAGGAAAAACCGATGCCTACTCAGCTGGATCAATATCCAGACGTTTGTAAAAATAGTACTACTACTACTGATGCTACTGATCACGGCTGTGACTCAGTGTAACGTTGGTGGCTGGTGGTTGGTAGGCAACTGTACAGTAAACAGCCTTGAAGTAAACAGCGATTTACTGGTTAATAGGCATAGGGTAGAAAGCAACAACAGGATTTGTCCGTTCATCCATCCATCGTCAACCATTTCTCTGTGGTCGGGTCGAGGGGGCAGCAGCTCAAGCAGAGGACCCCAAACTTCCCTTTCTCGAGCCATATTAACCATCTCTGACTGAGAGATCTCAAGGCATTAGCCGGCCATTGTAGAGATATAATCTCTCCACCTAGTCCTGGGTCTTCCGAGGCCTCCTCCAAGCTGGACATGCCTGGAACACCTCCCTGGGAATGCGCCTAGGGGGCATCCTTAACAGATGCTCGAACAACCTCAACTGGCTCCTTTCCACGCTAAGGAGTAGTGACTCTACTCAGAGTTCCTCACGGATTACTTTGCTTCTCACCCTATCTCTAAGGGAGAAGCCTCGGTCATGACCCAACCTTCATGACCATAGGTGAGGGTAGGAACAAAAATTGACCAGTTGATCGAGTGCTTTGCCTTCTGGCTTAGCTCTCTTTTAGTCACAACGGTGCGATAAAGTGAATGCAGTACCATCACAGCTGCTACAATTCTCCGGCCAATCTTCTGCTCCATTGTGAATAAGTCCTTGAGGTACTTAAACTCCTTCACTTGGAGTAAGGGACTAATTCCCTACCCAGAGTAGGCACTCCATTGGTTTCCTGCCAAGAACCAGGGCCTCAGATATAGAGGTGATAATCCTCATCCCTACTGCTTCACACTCACACAGCTGCGAACCAATCCAGTGACGTCACGGATCGATGAGCCATCAGGACCACATCGTCGACAATAAGCAGTGATGAGATCCCCAGGCCACCGATCCGCAATTCCTCCCCACCCCGAATATGCCTCAATATCCTGTCCATGAATATCACAAACAGGATTGGTGACTAAGCGCAGCCCTGGCAGAGGCCAACCCCCAACTTAAACGAGTCAGACTTACTGCCGAGAATCCGTACAAAGCTCTTGCTTTGGAAATACAGGGATTGGATTGCCTTTAGAAGGGACCCCCTCACCCCATACTCCCGCGGCACCTCCCACAGTATCTCCTGGGGAACCCAGTCATACGCCATCTCCAGAGCCACAAAACACATGTAAACCCCAAATCAGAGTGGAATCACAGCTCGCTCTCGTGAGCGACGATCGTGTAGTGTAAACTACAGTGTCGCCAAAGCGATGCAAAACCCGACCAGATATTTAGCAGGTTAAATATCTGGACCCGTTTGGGTGTTCGAATCCTGTAGTGTGAGTAGTGTTGTCGGCAATGACAGCAGTTATGACCTACAGCCGATGAGAGCTGACAGAGACAAGAGGAAAACAAAGGGAAAGAGTAATAGAGATTATGGAAATGTTGAGGGACTTAACCCCAAGACCCCTGCTCTGCAGCAGCAGCTCGATTATGGCTCCCGCTGCCGTCCTGGAGCAGCAGCAGTTCAATGATGACGACGACTCCCGCTGCCCTCCTGAAACAGCAGCAGCTCGATAATGACGACTCCCACTGCCGTCCTGCAGCAGCAGCAGCTCGATTATGACGACTCCCGCTGCCCTCCTGCAGCAGCAGCAGCTCGATTATGACGACTCCCGCTGCCCGCCTGCAGCAGCAGCAGCTCGATTATGATGACTCCCGCTGCCTGCAGCAGCAGCAGCTCGATTATGATGACTTCCGCTGCCCGCCTGCAGCAGCAGCTCGATGATGACGACTCCCGCTGCCCTCCTGCAGCAGCAGCAGCTCGATGACGACGACTCCCGCTGCCCTCCTGCAGCAGCAGCAGCTCGATGATGACGACGACTCCCGCTGCCCTCCTGAAACAGCAGCAGCTCGATTATGTTGACTCCCGCTGCTCTCCTGAAACATCAGCAGCAGCTCGATGATGACGACGACGACTCCACCCGCTGCCCGCCTGCAGCAGCAGCTTGATGACGACTTCCGCTCTAGAGCAGCAGCTCGATGTTGATGACTCCCGCTGCCCGCCTGCAGCAGCAGCTCGATGATGATGATGACTCCCGCTGCCCGCCTGCAGCAGCAGCAGCAGCTCGATGATGACGACCACTCCCGCTGCCCGCCTGCAGCAGCAGCTCGATAATGACGACTCCCGCTGCCCGCCTGCAGCAGCAGCTCGATAATGACGACTCCCGCTGCCCGCCTGCAGCAGCAGCTTGATGATGACGACTTCCGCTGCCCTCCTGCAGCAGCAGCTAGATGACGACTCCCGCTGCCCGCCTGCATCAGCAGCTCGATAATGACGACTCCCGCTGCCCGCCTGCAGCAGCAGCTCGATGATGACGACTTCCGCTGCCCGCCTGCAGCAGCAGCTCGATGATGACGACTCCTGCTGCCCGCCTGCAGCAGCAGCTTGATGATGACGACTCCCGCTGCCCGCCTGCAGCAGCAGCTTGATGATTATGAGTCCCACTGCTCGCCTAGAACAGCAGCTCAATGATTATGATGACTACCGCTGCCCTCCTGCAGCAGCAGCAGCTCTATGATGACGACTCCCGCTGCCCTCCTGAAACAGCAGCAGCGCGATGATGACGACTTCCGCTGCCCTCCTGCAGCAGCAGCTTGATGATGACGACTTCCGCTGCCCTCCTGCAGCAGCAGCGCGATGATGACGACTTCCGCTGTCCTCCTGCAGCAGCAGCTCGATGATGACGACTTCCGCTGCCCTCCTGCAGCAGCAGCTCGATGATGACGACTTCCGCTGCCCGCCTGCAGCAGCAGCGGCTCGATGATGGCGACTCCCGCTGCCCTCCTGAAACAGCAGCGGCTCGATGATGACGGCTCCCGCTGCCCTCCTGAAACAGCAGCGGCTCGATGATGACGACTCCCGCTGCCCTCCTGAAACAGCAGCGGCTCGATGATGACGACTCCCGCTGCCCTCCTGAAACAGCAGCGGCTCGATGATGACGACTTCCGCTCTCGAGCAGCAGCCTGATGATTATGACTCCTGCTGCTCGATGACTCCCGCTGCTCGCCTGGAGCAGCAGCTCGATGATGATGACTCCCGCTGCTCTCCTGGAGCAGCACCTCGATGATGACCTGCCGCTGCTCTCCTGGAGCAGCAGCTCGATGATGATGATGACGACGACGACTCCCGCTGCTCTCCTGGAGCAGCAGCTAGATGATGATGATGACTACCCCCGCTGCTCTCCTGGAGTAGCAGCTAGATGATGATTGCTCCCGCTGCTCTACTGGAGCAATAGCTAGATGATGATGGCTCCCGCTGTTTGCCTGGAGCAGCAGCTCGATGATGATGATGACGACGACTCCCGATGCTCTCCTGGAGCAGCAGCTAGATGATGATGATGACGACGACTCCCGCTGCTCTCCTGGAGCAGCAGCTAGCTGATGATGACTCCCGCTGCTCGCCTGGAGCAGTGGCAGCCCCACTTTCTTGATGCTCAGCCGGAGTTCAAGCTGATAGGCCACACAGGGCTCCAGACTAACTTTTCTCACTAGTAGTGCTACTAACCCACATACTAGTTATCCTACATGTAAGGATCACTAGTAGTGCTACTAGTGATCCTTACTGAATGTTTTAGGAGCACCAGAACAAGAATTTTGTGCACTGCTAATTTAAATTTTTATTTTTCATTGCGTACTCTAGGAACAGGGGGGAAAAGGGTTTTGTTGGGTGGTGCATGAGTGCCTACATCGGCTTTTGAGACTGAAAAACAAACGTTATATCATATTTGATACCATCTATTTATTCACATGCACTATAAACCTGATGCTCAGTAGAATGCACAATGACAACGAGTAACGTTAGAGATAATCGTCCCACTACGAACAGTAAAATATTGTAGCCACAACCACTACATATTTCAAACTAGAACTAAAAAATTCAAGGCATAAAAAACAATCCCTCTCACTAAGTTTGCTACCTACCTAGCAAACATTATCTGGAACATTAGGCTATTTCACAATATATTAATCCCTCCAGTCGACTGAGATTGTTTAAGTTGAGCAGTCATTTTTTTCCTTCCTCCATGTGCATTACAATAACAGAACACAGATATAACGTTACAAAACTGCACAGCACAGGTGCAACATTCCAATTAGGATTTAAAAACTAACATAATCAGTCCATATATATATATATATATCAGGCCAAATATTCCATTATATCAATAGGAATTTAATAATAAATAATTCAGTAGCCTAGTCCGTTGATCTACCATAGTCGGCAGAATTACAAGGGAGATGGTTCATGACGTTCAAGTTACCTGAAGTAATTAATGTTCTCCATGCAACATGGCTATAATACCAACAAAGAATATTTAATACCTGCAGATTTGAAGCCATTTATTTAGACGAGGAACTGGCAAATATGCCCCTTACGTATCGTATCCACTGTTCAAAAGACACAGGGATAATAATCACTCACACTGCTTGTAGGTTATGGTAAACACGGTTTTAACATGGAATAAAAGTTAATATGGTGTTTTTTTTTTCCCAAACAAAGTTTTTGTAACGTCTGGACCGCGCCGCCGATGTGCAGCTCTGCCCACCCCCTCCCCCCCCCCCCCACAGTTACTGGGGCCTGCCCCCGCCTCGGGTTACCAGACGTTCACTTCCCCAGTGCTCCTTATCTCACGGGTGTTTGCACTGATTGCTTATTGTTTGCACCTTTGGGTCTTGCTTTGGTGTTTAGGTTGGGGCTTCTGTTTGTTTCTGTGTCGGTTATTGTTTCGTGTTAGTTGCTGTGGGGTGAGTGTTTTGCGTGTTTGCTTTTTATTAAAACTTCGTCTTTCTGAAACCTGCGCCTGGTCCCTGCCGATCCCGCATATTTGTGTAGGCTATAACATAAAAATGCTCTAGAGGCTACGGTACGCTAGCCAGACTGCTTGATGTGTTGCATCTGGTGTCACTGCAACTCAAGCAAGTGGATTCTATGATGGCCAGATAGTTAGACTATGGCTGTCGTGATAACCGCAATATTGCAATACCGCAGTGTTGCTAACCCGACCGCGGGGGATGGCATGCAACTGCCATTACCGAAATGTTTACATTACATTTTTTTCATGAGGCTAGCCCATCGAATACTAGGTTTTATCTAGGGAATGTGCACTATTGAAGCGCATATTCTCCCCATCCCTGTTGTAGCCGGTTGTAGTCTTTGGGAATGTATGTATTTACGACACCGACGTTACGCTTTACTACAGTTTTATCACAAACAGTTCTGTTTGGGCAGCATGCATGATGCAATGCACCATGGATGTATTGGTAGTGCACACACTTCTTGAGTAATTATTTTGGGACACGTCTATTTCTTTTGGGAAAGAAAATTGAATAGTTGTATCCTAACGTTTTGGGTTGTTAAACCGAAAACAGCCCAACAACTTGTGCAATAACTTCATTCTGCCTACAACTATGCTAAGTCATGGCATGTAGCTTGGCACATCATAGGCTTTTGATCTTGCGCCATTTAATATGCTTTTAATTAATTTGTCACATTTTTTTTAGCTAACATTTTGATCAAACATATGCCTAACGTGATTGCATGCCTACAGTCAGAACACCGGTGCACCGGGGGGGGGGAGAACTATTTGATTTCTGTATTGAATGGCCACATTCGATTCGACTAACAATTGTGATTCGGGGACAGCCCTAATATTAACGAAATGAAGTGAGCAGCCTATACTGAACAAGCGCAGACGGACGTAATAGGCTACTGAATAATCAACAAAAGGTGCACAGAGACACGATTGGCAGTTCACATTTAATAGAAGAAAGCACTACAATCACACTGTTGAACAACAACAAATCCCTCGCAAAACCATATACACTACCGAGAGAGCCATGACTCTGACCCCCACACATACAAATGAAAACTGGTGGCTGACTGAAAGTCCGGTGTGACACTGGAGAGCATTCAATGTAGTGATGGCTGCAAGGCTGCCAGCTGGAGTTTAGTTATCCAAGGTAGAACAGGACGGGGAAAAGAACCCTCACCTCTACAACGATACTGACGTTACAACCACGAGGAGAGAGCGGAGGCTCGTTCATTTGAGTGCAGTAAGCAGACAGCTCCTCAGCTTTTTTGAAACTTGACGAAGCAGCGGTGGGAATAACTTAACGGGAACAACAGGGGAATATATCCTCACACTGGTGTGCCAACTTATAAAATGTGTCCAAAACTGATCGCATGTGTCAGGATACGGCCGGAGGACGGACGAAGACCCAAGTGCAGGAAGCAGAGGCAGGAGACGACAGCATACAACAATAGTGTTTTTTAATTGTGACAAGCAGGTGAGTAATACAACCGTGATGCTGCTAGCAATGCTGGCTAGCCGGTTCGGACTTGCGTGCGGCGGTGAGCCTAGAGGCAGGCGAGGCCGTCATGTGGAGTGGGGAACGATAAGTTTAAATCGACAGTCGAGGCTGCCAGGCGAGTAGATCGGTGAGTAGATCGACAGTCGAGGCTGCCAGGCGAGTAGATCGGCAGTCGAGGCCGCCAGGCGAGTAGATCGGTGAGTAGATCGACAGTCGAGGCTGCCAGGCGCGTAGATCGGTGAGTAGATCGACAGTCGAGGCTGCCAGTCGAGTAGATCAGCAGTCGAGGCTGCCAGGCGAGAGGAGAAGCAGACAGAACTGCTGGATAGCTGGTACGTGCAATCGAGGTGAAAACAACGATATAGAAGCAGGGGTGGAAAGCCTCTTATACCTCCGCCCAGGAAGAGGAGAAGAGACGATTGCACGTGAGGTGATTCAGGTTGCCGATGACAACGTGGCAACGATGCTGTCCAGTGCTGGTTCGGCCGCGGATCGTGACAGCATGTTTTTGTATTGGCTCAACGTCCTGTTCCTGTGTTTGCTCCGCCCCCTGTGTCGGTTGTGCCTCATTGCTCCGCTGGAGAGACTGCCTCCAGATCCGCCTGTGGGCGCAGCCTCCTAGGTGTTCCCGGCTCCTTCACCGAGGACCTTAATATCAATCGCCAGCTTCCAGATGGCCGTAGTCGCCATCATCGGCTTCCAGACTGTCTCTATTACCGGGTCAAAGGTCGTCCACCCGATGGCCGGGACAGGGCAAATCAGGGCTGTTCCGTGCCGGGTACGCGTCCTAGTTTCTTCACCTGTTCCTCGTCTCTTTTACCCTCTAGTGTTCAGTGTTTACCTTGTGTTTCAGGCCCGTTTGTCACTTCTTGTGTTCCCAGTCTCGTTAGTCCCACCTGTGTCTGGTTAATTATGTACTGTGTGTTACACCTCTCTTGGACATTTGTACAGTACTTGTGACAGTTTTGTCAGAAGAACATTGTTCTCTCCTTGTGGAAGAGACTGTTTAGCCTCATATGACACTTTCTGAAAGCCTCAGATTGTCTCTCTTCCCCCCCCCCCCTCTCTCATTGTTGTTATCCAATAGTGTTTCTTGTCTCTGGATACAAGCCTTTGTTTTGTCCCAGTCATTGTACATGTAAGTGCTTTTTTCTGTGTTCTTTGCCTTGAGAATGAATCCAATTTGTCCTTTTGAAACCGTTGTCGTCTCTAGTCGTGCGTCTGGATCCTGTCCCTTCCTGAAGCGTTAGAGTACCACCAGATCAGATAGAGAGTATCACCAGATCACATAGATAGGAAGGTGCCAATCTTCATTATAGCATTATAGGTCAACAGTAGAATCTTAACATTTCATCTGAGAAGCTGGTAGCCACTGTTTTTTATAGTTCAGCCAGGATTGGAGTTATATAGGGCTGGCCCGAATACCATTTTACAGGCTTCGTATGCTCATTGATATTTCCAAACAAGTGGTTGAATAATGATTTTCAAAACTATGAAAATCACTCAACCTGTAAAAAAAACCCAAGTGGGCAATCAGGACTGTGTGCGGGCTTTCAATATATGTGCACACGACTGTAGGTGGCAATAGCAGGTACAATCAACACCCGTTTTGTCAGACCACCACCAACATACTGGACTTAAATTTTGAGGTACAGTAACTCACCTATGAAGACTCATAGTAACCACCAATAATTCATAGTCCACCAATTGATCACTGTCAAAATTTACCTTGTTACATTGGTAAAGTTCCAAACAATCAAAGTATTTAGTCCAAAACTAAAATTACATTAATAAACTCACTGGCCACATTATTAGGTACACCTGTTCAATTACTTAACACAAATAATTAAATCAGCCAATAATATGGCAGCAACTCAATGCATTTAGGCATGTAGACGTGGTCAAGACAACTTGAATCAGCCGAAAAAGAGAAGATAGCCAGTTGTTTGGACAAAAATGCCTTTGGATGTTGGAGAATGGGCAGACTGGTTCAAGATGCTAGAAAGGCAACAGTAACTCAAATAACGTCACAACTCGTTAAACCACAGTACTCACACAGACTACAATCTCTGAAAACATGTTGAAACTTAAAGCAGATGAGCTACAGCAGCAGAAGACTACACCGTGTGTCAATCATGTAAGCCAAGAACAGGAAAAAGAGGCTACAATTCGCAGAGGCTCACCAATATTGGACAATATAAGATTGGAAAAATGTGGCCTGGTCTGATGAGTCTTGATTTCAGCTGTGACATTCAGATGGTAGGGTCAGAATTTGCCGTAAAACAACATGAAAGCATGTATCCATCCTGCCTTATATCAATGGTTCAGGCTGGTGTAAAGGCCCCAATATACTTGCTTTTGTGCAACTTGTACACATAGACAAGCGGCTGCGTCGCGAAAGGAATCATTAATATATTTGCCTGCGTACCTTTTGTGTGCTTGGAGGACTTAAAATATATTCAGTAGGTGGCAGATCAGGGCCGAAAAATACCTGGCTTTTCCTTGACTACCTTCGAATTTCCACAACAAACGTGGAAAAAATGTGGAGCGGCATGGAGGCATCATATATATGTTAGGTAATTACAAACTAGCTCTACAAACTTCTTTGAAACTTTCTGCCATTGTTGTTCTTTGTTAAGAAACTGCTGTTGATCTGCCTGTCCGATCCCCATTGTGACGGCCATACTTTGTTTCAGCATGCCTGTGGTCCTTATTGGCTGGGTAGGCCCTAATTAGGCTGATTAAGAGCACCTGGGCATGTCACTTATATAGGTTTGTTGCAGCACACTGTCTGGGTGACCCTCCTGGCACCACACATGCTGTTTTTTGGTTGGTTTCTTAGTTTGGTTAGCATGCAACACGCACCACATATATTCAGTACATACACTTACAAACATTCACACCTCATTCTATGTTATTCTGTTAGTTAGCATGCAACACGCACCACATATATTCAGTACATACACCTACAGACATTCACACCTCATTCTATGTTATTCTGTTTGTAAGTTAAGAGCTTGGTTTGTTTGGGTTTACGGCCCATGAGCCAGGTCATAACACAATGTTCATGTACTGTATTGCATCATGCGTACGCATAGCATTAATTTCTGAGGACGCGCACAAACTACGCTCCAAAGGTACGCAGGATACGCACTCGATACGCATGGTAGCCATCTTGCATACGCGTACGCGTAATTAAAAGCAAGTATATCGCAGCCTTAATGGGAGATATTATCTTGGCACAATTTGGGCCCCATCGTACCTATTGAGCATAAGTTAAACGCGACAGCCACCTGAGTATTGTTGCTGACCATGTCCATCCCTTCATGAACACTGTACCTTCTAATGGCTACTTCCTGCAGGATAATGCACCATGTCACAAAGCTCAAATCATCTCAAACTGGTTTCTTGAACACGACAATGAGTTCACTGTACTCCAATGCCCTCCACAGTCACCAGATCTCAATCCAATAGAGCACTTTGGGATGTGGCGTAACGGGAGATTCACACCATGGATGAGCAGCCGACAAATCTTCAGCATCTATGTGATGCCAACATGTATCAATATCTGAGGAATGTTTCCAACACCTTGTTGAAATTATGCCACAAAGAATTAAGGCAGTTCTGAAGGTAAAAGCGGGTCCAACCCCGTACTATTAAGGTGTACATAATAAAGTTGCCAGTGAGTGTACTGCACAAACTGCCGTTGTATTTACTTCATATAACCTGGCAGACTTCTTTGAAATTTGGGACTGGTTCCAACTTGGAAGCTGTTCTTGAAACCCAATCCTAATGTGTTGATTATGCTATTCAGCGAATGTAACTCCGAAGATGTGGATTTGTTCTTTTACCGAGAAACTTAGTCACATGGCAAATGTACAGTGGCTGACAGGTGCAAACATGATAGAAAGTAAGAAAACAACGTCAAATACAAAAAACACAAACAAGTTACGAAAACAACTTCATCCAAACGGAAACGCGCAGCAAATACAAAAACACAACCAAGTCAGGAACGCGGTACTTCCTGACTTGAAGTAGGGCTGGGCGCAGCCACGGCTGGGGGAGCACCCATCGTCGGCGTCCTCCTTTTTCCCCTCCGTCTGAAGCGTGGCGGGGTCGGGTCCCCTTGGGGTGCCGGTGCGCTGGCATCCTCCGGTTGGCCCGGAAGACGTATATATAAAGTAGGCAGAAGTTGTACAGTCCATTTGTTTTCATCCAACAGCCAGTCTTAGATGGTATGCATCTTAAGGTGGAAGAGCTCCTTCAATGGCCTGGGGGATCTCAGCGGGGGAAGGAGGGACGAGCTCCACCCGAGCGTAGCACTTTGAACACCCTTAGCGAAGCTCTGCGGTCCTACGCGGACCGCCGCTCTGGCTTCCGTCGACCGCTAAGCTCTCAAAAACGGTTCCCTTTGCGCTCGAGCATTCGCCTCCGAGGACTGACGGAGGGGTGTTCGACGGGGGGTCCCCACCGAGAGTAGCAGACAGAGCTGGTGGCTGCGCGACGGCCCTGGGCTTTTGCACTCGGAACCTTAAACCATAAGCGCAGGTTGCGGAGCTTCATCCTGGCTCCGTTGGTGCGCGGGTACCTTCCGTTTCTCCCCCGGAGTTGCGATGTGGGGCTCAAAGCCTCCACGGTCTCTCTGGCAGGCGCCATCGCCGGAAGGCCTGGAGCGCCCGGAGGTCGAAGCCCCGGCTTTCACGCCCGTGAAAGCAAACCCACAGGTATAAACCCAAATCCTAAGTTTGTGAATTGATGATCACTTGGGTTGTGTTTTTGTATTTGCTGCGCGTTCCTGACTTGGTTGTGTTTTTGTATTTGCTGCACATTTCCGTTTGTATGTAGTGGTTTTCGTAACTTGTTTGTGTTTTTTGTATTTGAAGTTGTTTTCTTACTTTGTATCGTGATGGCACGATTAGTCGGCCACCGTACAAATCCAAATACACAAGATAAAAATGTAATATTACAATCCCAAAATTAAAACACAGAATACCTACCCATCAAATGGATACCCAAATACCTGGGTATGCTGGGCCAGCCCTAGAGTCATATGATCAAAATGTCTAGTTCTAGTTGTGGGAAACAAACTGTTTTAACGCTACTATTTCACAATTGAATGAGGACTATGTAGCCATCGGCAACAGATGTGAATACAACCACCGCTAGCACTCTCTGCACTGATTCATTGTCTATTAATTATAAAGTAACTGTGCAAACTCTACGAGGAACAACTTTTAGCATATCTGCTAAAAACAGGTGCAATCTAACAGTCAAGATTCTGGCAGCACACACACACGGCATAGACAGGTGACCCCTGGCATACAGAGGCAGGGGTCACCTGTCTCATATTTCTATATTTATTTTAGTCACCATTTGTGATCATATTAACGCAAAAACAAAATCAAGAGGAGGTTCCTCCTTCTCACCTCCCCTCTTCTTCTTGTACAGCATGGAGACACCAACAGCAGTAGCCACGGCAACAAGAACACCTTCCATAATGACGTCAGGTGAGATGACATCACTGGGCTCTCCTGGTACATTATGAAAGCATGGTAGACAAGACGTTCATCCAGCAAATATCCCCTCATCGGTCCCTCTACACATCCAATAAAGGAAAATATAAAAACTTACGTTGAAATGCATTATCATCCAGCAAACCTTTTCAAAACATGAAATTTAAGAATTTCAGCAGCTTAATACGTATAATTTAATATGCATATACAGTATCTCACAAAAGTGAGTACACCCCTCACATATTTGCAAATATGTGAGTATACCTTTTCATGTGACAACAATGAAGAAATGACACTTTTCTGAAATGTAAAGTAGTGATTGTACAGCTTGTAGAACAGTGTAAATTTGCTGTCCCCTCAAAATAACACAACACACAGCCA
>JAODUH010062655.1:0-41931 GCA_027564835.1 Typhlichthys subterraneus | reverse complement strand
TCAGGTGTGTTGGAGCAGGGAGACATCTAAAACATGCAGGGCTGCGGCTCTCTAGGACCAGGGTTGCCTACCCCTGAACTAGAACAAACTAGTCTTCAAAGAGCAGATATGACTGACTCAATGCTTGGTCTTGCCATGGTTTGACCTTTCAACAACCTGTTCCAATTTTCCCCGTCTCTCTGCCTGAAAGATGGCAACAAGACGCGCGTATGGCATAGCCCTGGCCAAGCTCGGACAGTCTAGCCAGAGGGTGGTGGCCCTGGATGGAGACACAAAGAACTCTACTTTCTCTGAGACCTTCAAGAAGGCTTTCCCTGACCGCTACATTGAGTGCTTCATTGCTGAACAGAACATGGTAATATAAACTCTTCAGAGGTTGAGGTATTAAGATTAGGATATTTAAATTACAAATGTACACTATTGTAATGTTTGCAGGTAGTACAATACACCTCAGTAAAAAGCACACTATAAACTCAGTTCTGGTTTTTAATGGTCATTGACTGACTCCTTATGACTCTTATACCTAGTTGTCTTGACATTGTCCACTACTGCATAGCGTCACTTGCTGCTGATGCTACTGTAGTGCAAACACAATGGTGATTGGGATGGGATGATGTAAATGGACTAATGGTAAATGGACTGCATTTATATAGCGCTTTTCTAACCTTTCGGCCACTCAAAGCGCTTTACAGTGTTTTGCCTCACATTCACCCATTCACACACACACATTCATACACCGATGGCGATGTCTGATATTGTTTATCACAATAAACATACCGTCTATATCGTGGTAAATGTCCATTATCGTGATTATCATAAATATTAATATTTTCACAAGTGGCTTGACAAAAGCTGTCTAGCTCACTTATACAGTCCAATTGTATTTATATATCCTAACTTTTTTTATTAGCCTGCATCTTTCCAGTCAATCACAACTATGGCTGAAGGCTCAGCTTGCCCATTGTGTCCCCGACAAAAGATGAATTAGTTGAAATACTGGTTTCAAAACTAAATTAATCACACAAAAATATAAGACTGTCATGATACAATAGAAATGTTTGCTTCTTAAGAAAATGTAAAATAAAGTGATTCCAGTATGTTTTTAATGCCATTTTAAAATAATCGTGATATCGTTTATCGCAATTGTTCTGGCCAGGATAATCGTGATGTACATTTTTCATATCGTCCCATACCTTATGGTGATGCAAACTAGTGCAGTTATTTGGCTTACTTGTGTTGTTGATGACCCTATCGAAGAGTTCCCTTTTTCTTAAGGATGCATCTATTTTCTCTTAGGTGGGCGTAGCCATGGGCTGTGCCACCCGTGACCGCACAGTAGCTTTTGCCAGCACCTTTGCTGCCTTCTTTTCCAGAGCCTATGACCAGATCCGCATGGGGGCTATCTCCCAGTCAAATGTTAACCTGGTGGGCTCCCATTGTGGAGTCTCCATTGGTGAGAACTCCACTTCACAAACAGAAATGCACTAAACCGTAGCTACATGAATGTAGCAGGTGTTTGCTTGAACCAATAACTACTTGAGGAGTAACTGCACCCTACATATAATTTTAGCTTTTAACATCATATGACTGAATTGTGAGACTGTTAATATTCTCCTAAGCCCCCTACATCTTAGCATTTTTCAACATTGTGCAGTGGGTGACGTCAGGCTCGGCTGGGGTGAAATTACATTTGAACTTAATAGGTGAGGACGGCCCCTCCCAGATGGCCCTGGAAGACTTGGCCATGTTCCGTGCCATCCCGACATGCACGGTCTTCTACCCCAGCGATGCGGTATCCACAGAGAGGGCTGTGGAGCTGGCAGCCAACACAAAGGTTGGTGCTTCTGGCAGCCCGTTTGCTAGACATGTGGGGGAGGTATTGTCTTGTTCTCATGTGACATGTCTCTGTTCCCAGGGCATCTGCTTCATCCGTACCAGCAGACCTGACACAAAGGTCATCTACTCCCCAGACGAGAAGTTTGAAGTTGGCTTGGCTAAAGTAAGGCTAGTTTTCCGTAACCATAAGTGGGTATTAACTGGACGGCGTACTTGCGGCGATATTCTGTTGCATGGTAATTTCAATGTTTGTCACATCTAGGTGGTGCGCCAGTCTGACACTGACCAGGTTACAGTGATTGGTGCTGGTGTGACTCTCCATGAGGCCCTTGTAGCTGCTGATACCCTGGCCAGTGAAGGTAAATTCACACTGACCTCTAGTGGACATTTAGAGGTACTCAGAGAAACTGCAGAATGTGGCAGAGGTTTCTCTAAATAACGCTGGTTATCTACTAGTGGTCTCTGGCTTTCAGGGACTTGAATACAGGGGATTGCACTTGTACGAGCATAAGAATCCACTGTTGTAGTTTCTCATCCTGAATTGCATTTCTAATGCCTTCCTATAGGGAAGAAAATCCGTGTGATAGACCCGTTCACCATTAAGCCGCTGGACGCTGCAACAATCTTGACAGCTGCAAGAGCCACAGGTGGAAGGATTATCACTGTCGAGGACCACTACAAAGAAGGTGTGTTAGTTTGGCGTCTTGTTGGTGACGTCGGTCCGTATACAGCCCATTTCTCACTGCCTCCCCCCCCTCCCTTGCCCGCTGCTGTCTTCCCAGGTGGTCTCGGCGAGGCGGTGCTCGCAGCTGTGGGTGAAGAGCCTGGCATCGTGGTGACTCGGCTGGCAGTGAGCGGCGTGCCCCGTAGTGGGCAGCCCCAAGAGCTGTTGGACATGTTTGGCATCAGCGCCCAGTACATCGCTAAGGCTGTGCGTCAGTCCTTTGCTAACTGAGTTTTCTTTCTCAACATTTACCACCCTGTTTTCACCTCCCTGTCTTCAACATTTACCTCCTTCCTTCCCCACTCGCTGTTAATCTGCTTTATGACACTGGCACTGGACTACACACCGTGCACACTATAACCTATTGCCATCTTGTGGCAAGAAACTATAATTGCAGTGCTTGTGGTAGCTGACTTGGGTCAAGCGTTTAATAGTAACCCCTGTAGTTCTTGCAGAACAAATACTGCTATCTGCACCTTCCTACCAACATCTACATTTTGATGGTTTCTGCTATAGTCTTGTCTTCAGAACATTCCTGTTCTCTAACAAACATCATTCTGTCTGTATAATAGCTTGATGTCATTTTATAGATTACATAGTTAGTTCTATATTAAGTTCAAAACCGGTTTCATGATGGCAGTCCATCCTGGACATATTGTGAATTAGGCTGCAATTTGTGCATTCCAGTTGCTGTATTTCTAGCTCTGTCCTCAAACATGACTTGAGTTGTTACTTCAACCTGATGTATAATGTGTTCGTACTTATTCATTGTAAGTTCAATACTGGAGTCTCAAGGAATTGTTTAATTGGTTCAATCTTTCAGTGAATGTCTGAAACCAAACCACACTTGTCATAACTGATGTTAATGAGGCTTTGCCACCATGTTATCATGTTTGCATTGCTGTAGTGTGCTGTAATAAAATACTTGGTTCTACTAGTTTGTAGTGTGTTGGTTTATTTTTATTAAAGTTTTCTCTTTCCTTGAAGTGACAGATGTAAGCGGCGCATGTTCTTCAGTGCATTATACCTTGCAATAGTGATCAAACTTTAAAAGCATTGCCAGCTAAGAACAGCAGAACAAGCCTGGTGCTGCTAGTGACTTTAAATGTCGGTGATGATGGAGAATAGAGTTTATATTCTGTTGTTAACTAGCAATAATATGAGTCTGTGGAAAGTGCTTATATGTGGAGTTCAGACTGAGGTTGTGGGAGTAAAGGTAGTATACAGACTGTGCACCCATCACTTGTCTGACTATTTCTGTTTGACTTGGCAGGGCACAATGTTACATTGGTGTGAAATGATCCATGAAGCCATTTGGGCGCAAGTCTGGCGTCTCCTCTGTTATGTGACAGCAGCTTGCTTGTAAAAAGAATCACATTTCACATGAGGAATTGTTTAAACCTGGACGTTTCTTTCACAAAAGGAAATCCAGATTCAAGCCAGTTGCATTTGTTTAAATAAAAAAACTCATGCAGCAGTGCCAGTATGTTGAGCGTGTGTGGTTACAGGGCAAATACTGATGGCCTGTCGGTTTCACAGCACGTTGAGAGTCGACACCCAGAGTAGCACCTGCTTGGTTCAATGTTATGTTGAGTGCTTTTACAGTAGGCCTGCAGCATGTACATGGTACGCTATGGATATTGTGTATGTGTGAATCTGTAGTCAGACAGAATTTTAGTACATACATGCCAGTGGATCATTAAACATGTGCTTCTGTTGATGTCAGCTCCCTAACCTTATACAATTGAACAATTAAAATTATCACAATATAATCCTTGAGATATTGAATAATCGATTGTCGATGCTGTCGTTTCTATTTTTTGCTCCTCGATCGTTTACCTCAAATATGACCCTTACCTCACTCTAGTCTCCACTTTCCCCGTCTGTCTAGCTACTGTTAGCTTAGACGGTTAAAGTGAGTAGGAGGAGAGGGCGTTTTGGGAAAAGTGCATGTGGGGGTGTTGTGTATCTTATGGTGTGATGAACGAAGGCGTTTGTGGACACAGTTTTATTTTTTGACCTCTCCACCTCCGGTGAACTCCTTCCCATCTCATTCTTGCTCTTTCTGTCACCAGTCAGAGCAAGCGGCACAGATGCAGTTAGACTAGCTGGATTCAGAAGAGCCGAAGCATTACAATAAGAATTTCCTCTCTCAACTTAGAAATACATGATTTGTTTTCTAGTGGTTATTGTTAAGGTGTGAATGCGCCTTGTGACCCACACTGGAACTGCTGTTTTGTTTAGTCTGTGGGCTATTTCTTATTCTGATCTCGCTGTGTCCAGCCTTCTTGAAGATTTAGTCATGCCAGTTCCAAGGATATGGGTTTGGTGCATTTGTCAGAGTATACTGGTTTTAGCAGGACAAGGTTTGAACCCGCTGGATGACATGAATGTCTTCATGCTACTCACATCTCAAACACCTGAAACAGAAGAACCCTCTTACACACCATGGGCTGATGTAGCTGTGACTGTGTCAGACCCACATCTAGAGGCTATAGGTCTCCCTACTGGTAAGTAATATTTTATATTTATTAGCAGTGTTGGACAAGTTACTCAGGAATAGTAATACATTACATAGTGTTCCTTCAATAAGTAATGTTACTTCTAACTGGGTATTACAAATAATTAGTATACTACTGTATACTAATTAATACTGTTAAGTAATACTGTATTACTATATTACTTTCACAACCTCTACACTGCCTTGTCCCTTGTGAAAAATTACAACCTGTATAATCACCTCATATTAGAATAGAATCCTCTTTATTGGAATAATAATTAACCTTAGGAGTCAACAAGCTGAAAACATTGCAGCCTCTCAAACCAGATGATTGGACAGGTTGGTTCAATTAGCCTACCCTAAGTTTGCTAGGACCAGAATTATCGTTATTGTAATGCAGTCATGCAGCATTACTTGGATTAGTAATTGTAATAATATTACTGTTTTGTAAAATGCAATTAGTTACACTGCTGGTTACTGGAAAAAGCAATATTAACAAGTTACTGCCCAACACTCTTTATATTGTTTTCTTGTAATAGGCCATGCCGTTTAATTGTTGAAGTTTCTGCCTTGGATGAATGCATGAAAGCAATATGATGCATTTCTTATTCATTGCCAAGGGATCTTTTATGCCAGATGGATTGTTAGTCACAAGTCAGTCACCGAAACTGTAAAGTGCAGGCACTTTCAAATAATACTTGGCAGTTGATTGGATGATCCATCTGGTTGTTTTCACTGTTGGCAAACCTTAACTACACCAGTATAGCTATCAATATGGTGCTGATTGGTTGATAAGTTCAGTGGGTGCTCGGACACATTCGCAATGATTTGTATGTTTTCCAAACTGATTCTGTCAGTGAAGTTAAACTGAAGCTGGTAAGATCATGATGGTCTCGCGAGGCCAATTGGCACAATGAAAATGTCTTTCAGCAGCAGGTGTACAGTTTGAGCTTGTAATAACTGCACTTCTACATTTGCCTTAGTTTGGTCACCTATGGGTGAGGGTGAGGTGAGCGAGGGTGCCCGTCCTGAGACTGAGGGGGAGCAGGAGAACGCCTGGGAGCAGGGAGGAGCTGATATCAGAGGGCTGGCTGGCAGGAGGAGAAGGGGAGTCTGGTGGAAGAGGATTCATGCACCGGCAGTTGAGTCCACTGCTTATAGACTGGTAAAAGGCCTATTACTAAATACCATGTCATATTTTACACCAATAAGACAAAAACTTTACTTTAAGCTCGCTTTAACAGGGTTTTCTCCACCATAGACAGATTCTTATGTTGGAATTAAAATATTGCCTCATTAGTTGTAGTCTGTTATGTAAATGCTTTTTATTTTGGCCACAAAGGGGCACATATGAGCTTTTATTGGTCATTATTGACACTGGAGTGGCACACAGATTCCTCCATCCAATCGCATGCCTCACATTCACATAGAGTGGTGGTACGACCTTTGCTGAATGTTTTTTGTATGGTATATGGAATTCTCCTGCCCCTTAAAGGGAGGTCTGAAAATAATCATGTAACAATGGCGTGCACACCTCTGATTAATTAGGATTTGCAATTACCACAGGTGGGGTTAGGTCGCCCCCTAGCGGGTTGGAAGAGGAGTGGCACTGGAGCGGTGACAGGTGCTCTGATGACCACACTGAAGGAACTTCACGGTCAGAAGACCAGGCTGATGGATCAAGAGAAGGCTGGGAAGAAGGAGGAAGATGAGGAGGAGGAGGATGAGGAGGAGGAGGAGGAGGATGATGAGGAGGAGGAGGAGGATGATGATGATGAAGATGAGGAGGAGGAGGAGGAAGAGGAGGTTTGTGTGTCAACTATGAAAACGTTACAAAACAGTCATAGCTGTTGGGTGAGCATTTTTAATTACTGGTTAATGGCTTGTTTGGTAAATCTGTATTGCATTAGGAGGAGGAAGGACAAGAAGGGGAGGAAGGAGAAGGACAAGAAGGGGAGGAGGAAGAGGAGGAGGAGGAAGAGGGGACTGAGGCTCCTACCAACCAGACGGAGGCTCTCCCTGTGCAGTGTCAGACGGAGAACCAACAAATCATATGCAGGGGTGTTGGTATTACACTCCTGCCATCCATTACTGACCCGGGGGTCACCACACTTGACCTGGCAGGTAGGTGTGTGTGTGTGCGTGTGTACATTAGGTGACGGGAGTGATTATTGGATGTTCTGTATCAGACGCGTCCCTCAATTCATATCTGTCAACATCTGTGCGATTTCTTCTCTAGAGAACAACATCAGTCGCATTGCTCCACAAGGTTTCTCTGGCCTACCCAACCTGGAGACTCTGGACCTCAGCATGAACCAGCTGGACGACGAGGGCCTTGCTCCAGACCTGCTGTCTGTATGTAACGCTGTGTTGTGTGTGTGTGTGTGTGTGTGTGTGTGTGTGTGTTGTCCACACGCCTTCTACTGCAGGGAACACAGTGCTGTGGGTTCTGCTGTCATTCTCAGAGCACTAGCTCAGTACTTTATATGCATCCCAAAATAATAATAAAATAAATAAAATAGAAAATGGGTGAAGTTGTTTTCAACGGACATGTACCACCTGTGAAAATGGGTGGGGGTTCTCCCACTGAGGTCCGTTTAGTATAGGCGCAGTATAGCGCTACTTTAGCTAATTCCCTCTGTATACTGTCTGGCTAGTAGTTTCCTAATGACCACAAGGAAAACGACATAGGCCAAACACACACCCTGACAGCCCACCGCATTCTGACCAATCATTGCCTGCCACCGTGGGCCTGCTTTTCCAGTATTGGCCGGACAGCTTTTCTGGAAAACAGTTATAGCCAATGACCTAAAGATGGAAAGGAAAATTATTTTTAGTAGAAAAAAAAGAAAGAATCCTTTGCGTATTTATAATAACAGAGGAGTGGTGAACTGGCTATAAAGGTCTGCTGGTACAGCCACAGTCCACTGCTTTGACTTGACACACATTGACCACACCGGGACTCAATATAGAGACCCATATAATAAAACCTTCCCCAAAATACTACATGACTGATGGCAAAGAAGACACACTGGTTTAATTCTCTCTCATTTGGTTGATTTCTGTGAATGGATCTCGTGCTTTGCCTGCGTGTATCCCTGTGCCACTCTGGCACAGGGATACAGTCACTGTCCACCATATTTCCTATCTTGTGTAGAACCTGACACATCTGAAGAAGCTGAATCTGGATGGAAACAGGCTCACAAGGATCTCTGGCCTGCCACCATCTCTGGAAGAACTCAAGATCAACCAGAACAAGCTGAGCACCCTCACGCCGCACAGCTTCAGTGGTAGTGAATTTGTTCCGGGGACACCTTATTTATTATTACTGCAGTATACTGCTACTGTGTTGGCTGTTATTTATATGTTTCACTTGCCTAGGTTTGGGAAATCTCATGTCTCTGGAGCTGAAGAAGAATGGTCTCTATGAAGAAACTGTATCGCCTATAGCCTTCAGGCCATTAAAGAAGGTTTTGGAACTGCGGCTGAGCAACAATCAGTTCCGTTTCCTTCCTCAAGGACTTCCCCCTTCTCTTCAAGTCAGCCAGATCATTTTTCAGAGTATTTTGTCTCTCTCTCTATTCAAAAAAAAAAAATTTTATTAAATATGTTTTTCTCTTCTCCTACTGCCTCTTAAGGTGCTGGTACTTAGTAACAATCTCATTGAAGTGCTGGCAGAGGAAGGACTGAAAGGCTTTGTCCATCTGAAAGTGCTAAACCTGAGTCAGAACCTGCTGCACGAGGCCAACATAGATGACCGGGTCTGGAGCCATCTTGTGTAAGCATCTCCACCCTATTGTATCTATCGCCCCATCTTTCTTCCCATGCATCCATCTCCAAAATGTTCTAATCCAACCAGCTGGGGATGTTTAGGGATTGGGAAACCCAGTTTGTGGTGTCTCAGAGGTAAGGATGTTGTGTGGTACCGTTAGCAACCACTAGATGGTGTAATTAGGTTTCCATTTCCCATTTCACTGGAACAGTTTCACTGCTATAAATTAATCTGTATAATTAACAGGATTTATTCAGAAAATCCTCCTCCAGTCCTCTAGGATGCCTTTAGCAGTACACAAACAGACACACATATATACTCTACATGCACATATCAACTTGTGACAGATGAGCTTGTATATACACAGAAAAGCAAGCAAGTGAGGGAGCACTTTGTGCATGTGTGTGTGTGTTGTTTAAATATAGTGAATTCCAGTGGGTTGTTCTATGCTCCCTGGGATCCTTGTGAACCACTGGGAAAGCTTTAGGGACATAGGGAGACAGAGAAAAGCACACAAGGCAGGAGCGAAATAGAAATTGAGAGAGCGGAGTGCCAAAGGACAGACGTTTGGTTGTATTTTACTTCAGGCTAGATGATTTTACACAGAGTACAGAGAGACATTATTACACCAAAACACAGCAGTGATAATAGCAAATATCAGGCCTTGACCGGCGCAGAACCCTTCATTTAGTATCTATCAAACGTTGTTTAACACCTGCAGTATTTTGGGTACACATGCAGTGTACATATACATCAGTATAAATTATAATGTACCTGAGCAGAATTAGTGTCCTGAACTAATTTGATAGACTTTAAATTATTTTATGATATAATACAATCACAATATAGTTGTGATAATTAAGTTAAATATTAAAATAAGTAAATTGTACTATATTAGTTTACTATATTAGTGTTGCAACATTTGCCTGTGTTGCTTCTATTCTATTCAATTACTTAAAGATTGAAAATGGATTGGTAAAGGAATACATATAAATGTTCAACATTTCTATGGAATCTATTTGTGTAATTTGTGTTCATGTATACAGTATAAGCCTGTTTGTGTGTTTGTGCTTGTATTTTCATGTGTGCATCCAGGTCTGTTATATAACAATACATTACAATAGTATTGTTCAGTTATCTTAAGCATAAATTCTGCTGCACAGAGAGCTGTAAATATATCCACCCTTCCTTTTGTGCATAATTTGCCACTTGCTTTCATTTTAACTCGCACACACGCTCAGACACTCTGTGTGCATTAATCCCCTGGATTAAATTGCCTGTCAATTCGTAATGATATCTGTGCTCTAAACTTGACTCCTGACAACTATATGCTAGCTATCAACATCTCAGAATATAACATTTTACAATAGTTGTTACTGTAGCCTGGCAAATGAAGCCTGGCTCCGCCCAAATGTTTCTCTCAGGTATATTTATTTATCTGAGATTATAGTCTGGAAACCCTATTGGCATTCAAGTTTTCACAGCCACCCTGCTGGTGGACCAATCAGGGTGGGGTAGTGAGATGACATTGGAGACAGTCGTATTTCGAAATGGTGGTAGTTAGTTAGATCAGGCGATCAAACCAGTTGTAGCAACGCCGATTGGTTCTACTCTGTCCAATAGTATCAAATCATTAACCAGAAAAAGTATCAATCATTAACCAGAGGTAGGAGGCAACAACCGGTCCCAATGGAGCGTGGCCAGAATATGTTCACAAAGTGAATATTGTGTCTAGGCTAAGGTGCTGCAGAGGTTTGGCTATTTGTTGTAATAGCCCCCCCCCCACACACACACACACAAACACAAACTCTCCATAAATCCCATAACACCCAAGTTAGCATGACCTTCCAGATGGTTTGTTACACAATAACATATTGGAGGCAGTCCATTGAAGCTGTTTAGAAAAGGGCAGGCACACAAGAAAAAAATAAATACTTGGCAGGTGATTGGGTGAACTGACAGTGAATGTCCATCACCGACGGGTAATATCACAGCTGCAATACGCCCATAGCTGCTAATACGACGGTGAATGGTCCGAGCCACTGTGGATGGACTTAAGTGCAGCGTTTTCAAGCTGTTGATGTTTGTTTTTGTTTGTGGGACATTCATCACAGTGACTTGTCATCTCAGTGCTGCCCCGGGCCCGGTGTCCTCCTGGCCGGCCAACCTGGCTAGATTACGTAGCCTGGACGCAGGGCCAACTGGCATAAGCCTTCTTGTGTAACTCCCAGCAGATAGCAGATAGCAATGTGTGCGCGCGTGTGTGAGAGAGAGAGAGCGAGAGCGCGAGACCGACCATCATTGTGCTTTGTATGCTGTTTCTCATTAGGTCCTGGCTGCTTCAGGAAAAATAAGAGACCATGAGCTTGATTATGCTTGGCCATGTTCACATGCATACACACACACTGCAGCATATACTGTATAGCATGAGCCATGGAGAGCAGAAAGCTGCAAAGTTATGTATTAAGTCCATGTGTATTTCTTATAAGAGCATATGAATATTAAGAGTGCCCTACAGCATCCTCGTAATGGAATGATAGGAGAACATAAGGAAATCCAATAATACTGCTTTAATATCAGTGTTATGCAAGTTACTCAGGAATTGTAATATGTTACTAGTTACTTATTACTCCTTACAATTACATTACTTAATACTGGGTAATAAAAGTAATTAGTTACAATATTAGTTACATTACTATATTACTTTTACAATCACTACCCTGTCTCGCCCCTTCCGAAAAATTACTAATTGTAATATTATTACTGTTTTGGAAATAGTAACTAGTTACTGAAAAAAGTAATAATATTACATTAACTAACTAGTTACTGCCCAATACTGTTTAATATACATTCCGTTTATAAAGGCCGTGAAACAGATGTACAAGCAGGCATCGTAATCTGCTGTAAGGGCTTTATTGTCATTGATGGTTAGTGTATAGGCAATAGTTCACAATGGCCATCATGTTAATATTTGTATAAATCTGAGTGATTCAGAAAATAGGTAGGCCTACAATAATAATGGCTACGGAAGATATATTTTCTGACTTGTGCTCGGAGTTCCAGCTAAGTTGTTAAACGTCATAGTTAATACCAGCGTTTCCTTAATCAACCACCTTGTTTTTTTATATTTATTTGGTCTCCTATGCTGTGCAGTAAGTCAGCTCACAGGGCTTCGAGCTCATTGGCTACTCAGCAGAATCTGTGAATGGTGGTAGAGCAACAGGAAATGAGTGTCCTGCTGCTTTCACTGTAAACTCACAACAGCTGCCAGGGATTTGAAACACATACACACACCCCCCAGACGCACCCAGCATCTACCATGGCTGTCCCATCCTTACATAGACTTAGTTATTGTCTTAAACCCTATCTGCACCCCCATTACCATCATATGCCTGCCTCCTAACAGACCTGTTCCCACCTCCATCCCACACAACCTTAAATCTCAGCTCTCTCCCTATAGATCCTATTATACTGTATTTCCATGCCATCCATTACCTCCTAAGCCCCACTTAGCCCCAGTTGGCCCCAGTTAGCTCCAGATGGCCCCAGTTGTCCCCAGTTAGCTCCAGTTGACCCAGTTAGCTCCAGTTAGCCCCAGTTAGCTCCAGCCGCGCCCACCTGCATCACGCAGAAGTCCAGCATGAGGCCCTCTCTAGTCAAAATGGCTGCATGAAGTCACTTTGGAGACCAGCTAAGTCCTATAATCAGCATTAAATTCATTACTTGGTATGTCTTGAAATACAAATACATTCTAAGCATTGTGTTTATGTACTTATTGTATAATATTTTCCTTTTTTAATAGGGCTACATCATTTGAAGGCAGGGTCTGTCATTCTCGAGAACACTTGCTTACTTTGAGCTCAAATCAATATCAACACTACTGCCATAGAGTGCTCTCTCAGAAGATCTGCCCTACATATTGGAAATGCATTGCGAAGCCGAGGGCATTGTTTCTATGAGCGGTGTTTGTGTTCCTATACAGTATTCGTGGAGTCAGGGCTGTGTAGACGTAACAGATTATTTTTTCTGCACGCTCAGAGAACGGTGTATCTAGCGAGATGTGAGGAGATATTGTATTAGCTTCTAATTAGTTTACAATCGCAGACTATAACTTTAATACACTTTAACATATAAATAACCACAGGTCTCCTGTTCTCCTTAGTGCCCTGGAAGTGTTGGATCTGTCTTATAACAGCCTGGCCTTGGTACCCACACACCTGCCCCGCTCTCTGCGACAACTGACGCTACAACACAACGACGTCAGCCGCATTCCCGGTCACGTGTTCCGCCATCTGCGGCCAGGCCTGGAGTCCCTCTGTCTATCCTACAATGCACTGGGTGACACGAGTTTTGAGCGGAGTTCTTTAGTTGGAACATACCGCTCCCTCGCAGAGCTCCTATTGGACAACAACCACCTGGAGGCGGTCCCCCGCAGTGTCAGGCAGTTTAAGAACCTACATGTTCTAAGACTGAACAACAACCGAATCCGGTAGGTCTCTATACAGTATACTATCATGAGACAGGGATGAGATGGATGTTATTCATTTAAATAATAGAGATACTTATGATGAACCCTGTGTCCACCCTGCATAGAGAGCATTTGGGTGTTTAGTTGCTTTGGCGTAATCTCATTCTAATCACAATTCACAGAGCTTGCATTGGCCTGATGCCCAGACATTTCCAGATGCATTATTCCCCCTTGCCTAAGTCAAGATTGATTTAAAGGATGCTAAAAAACATATTTTTACCAATTGCATGCACCCATATAGGCCACACATTGTACATACAATGCTATCTTAATACACGTTATCTTCCTTTTAGAAAGGGAACAAACCAAAAGAAGGTTGGAGAATGATTTGAGTATAACTGATTTTCTGTCGTTTCAGGCTGGTGAGAAAGTGGGAAGTTTGCCACCCTCGTAATTCTGGTACCAAGCTGGCCTCAGTCCACTTGGAAAACAATTTCTTAGATGTGGGAAAGATTCCCCCAGTGGCCTTTTCTTGTGTTATTCACCCACAGGGAGTGGTGCTCCGGCCTCAGCAAGGACACACACTGGCTCTGTAGGCCCGTATAGGCCCTGTAAGCCGGTATAGGCCCGTATAGACCCAAGGAGACACAGACACAGACAGACACCCACAGTAATCACACCTTCAGAGGTATATCCACATGGTCTCATTGAATCTCCCTGTCTCTCTCCTGTCACTATCTTAAAGCCTGGCAGATGTATATACAGCGTAATTGCTTGATTATTATTATGAGTTTGGTATTCTGTTTACCTTTTGTTTTTATTCTGAATATGCAAATGTCTCGTGGTTGTCCATTTTGTATCATGTGTTATGTTTAAATTAAATTGCTCTGGTGATGTAAAAGGTTATAAATGAAGGTGCCCACTGTTTTCGTCTAATGAGCCAGCCTGTATTGAAAATAATCACCTGAAACTAAAAGTACTGGAAAGGATTAACTGTAATATAACCCTGGTCTAAGGTGGGTGCATTAGAGGAATACATGGCCAGGGTAAGTGGAGATGAAGGCTGCTTATTGGGTTTAGGGGATGATGAATACTATTTAATCTCTGAGGGAGAGTAAAAATGTCTGGCACCACATTGGGACTCCAGAGGGGCCATTTGGAAAGAAAATAACGTCATGTATAGTCCATCACCACCAGACAAATTAACTTAAACCTCCAATCAACTTTAGCTACAAAATAAAAAGCATATGGCACTGGGGCCCTGACCTGGTTATGTAGTATGCATCTAGGGGCATATGTGCCCTATACGCATGTGTAAGTACAAATGAAGTAAGATAACGTAAACATGTACAGTATGTATGAATCATCAGCACTGTTGGACAAGTTACTGAGGAATTGTAATAATCAGTAGTCACAATGGAAACGTGCGTGTGAATGTGTTGTTTACCAACTCTGTAGAAGACACTGACAAATGAAAGATGAGATTAGTTTACAAAGTTAAAATTCAGTTGAAACCAGCATGAGACTGAGAAAGCTGAGGTGATTAGTGAGGCAGAGAGAGAAGGGAGCTGGAAGCTCAGAAGCTCAGAAGCTCTCTCTCATTTGAAAATTTAGGCCGCAGGAGCTCTGGTGTCCTGCCAGCCATATTGACAAAGTGACTTAACAGAGCTCAATGGTCTCTGCATCATTCTCTCTCTGCATCTGTCCTCTCTCTCTCGCTCCAATTGTGTCTCCCTCTTGTTCAGCGCTGTGCTGTATTACCCAATAGTACCGTGAAGAACAATGATCTATTCTTCTGTCTGGTCTACACCCCACCGGAGATTATCAGAGGCCTTGGTTTCATTGCGATGTGAGATTAAAATGCTCACATGAACCTTGCCCGTATCACACAGGATTAATTCATAGTGTATCCTGATTTATGCACAAATGATCAGTTAGATAATATGGTATGGATGGTATTGTGCAAGAAACCTTGAACCAGATATGTACAGTACTTAACTGAAATGCGATCAGCAGCAGAGCAGCTCCTATACACCCTCTACTACAGGTACAATCTAACATATAGATTCACAAAACTCGCTCACCCTAAATGTTTAAAAAGGATGTGAAGCTGATGAAACTGTTTGCACCGCTTCAGACTGCTTGTGGTTTGTGTTGGATTACGCTCTCTCTAATTGGGTATCCCACCCATAGTAATACACTCGTGCCCCAGGCAGCGTGCCATTGGTAGTAATAAGGATGGGCCAAGAAGAGACGAGATGTGGGGAGGTATTTGTGTAAAGTCTTAATTTACCGGCTGCACACTTGCCGTGCTGACTTCAGCTGGCGTGAGGTGCAGGCTTTCGTCAGAGAGCGACGTAATACACCGGGTCTCAATGAAAAACAGAAGCGCCCCTGCAGACGGTAGAGCTACAAACACACTCAAGTAGAGTTGAGCAAACGTGGCGTGTGTGTGTGTGTGTGGGGGGGGGTTGGGGATGTGCGGACAAGGGTACACTTGCAGGTTGAGCTTAGTAGCTCATGTATGACCTGAACATGTCTCCTGGACAAACATGCACACATTTGCACTCCATTCTCACTGTCTGGGGCGTGTAACCACATGTTATAGATTTCTCCTTTCAGTCCTTGTGCATGTGTGGCTGTCTGGTGTCTCTGTAATTGTGTAGTCACTCTGTAGACGGTACATTACTGAGTATGAAACCACAGGGCCACGATACACTCCAGGCCCTGCGCGTACATGTAGGCACCAATCAACCTCACACAATCTCGCCTCAGACCGCCATCCAGGTCTTCCTAGGAACAACGTGAAGGAAAAGGTTTGGTGCTCTGTTTAACGTGCTTAATGAAACAATGAAATACCATTGGTCTGATATGCCCTTTGTGTGCTTGAGGTGGGATTACGTTTCTAGATCAGTGTATCATCACACGACAGATGTTGAAAATCTGAACGAGCTGAAAAAGGCATCATGCTATTCTTCCCACTGGCAACATCAGCTTTCTATTTGTTATTGTTATTAGAAGGGGGGAGGATTGGGGTGAAAGGGTGAGGACAGTCCCCTTGCCTATACATGTTTGATTTGCCATTGGTAAAGGGTCAGCTACAATATTCATGGTAGGTTGTGCTTAAGATAAGTCAGTGTATCGCTTAACAGTTTGCGCTAGCTACAGTAACCCCTTGGTCACCAACCCTGACTTTCAATGTAAGCTTTTATTGGGATACCATCCATGCTTATTATGTTATTTCAAGAGCCACCCTCAAAACATGTTGGCTGATATTTTCTCATCTAACATGTAAAAAATACACACACGCACACACACACACACACATAAACACTCCACGAATTGGTACATACTAATCACTGGAGACACTTAGTTTAGGTTCAACACGCGTAGGACAGAAAGAGTTTAATTTGGATGCCTAGCCCTTCAGCTATAGACCAACACCATAATCAACCTAACCACAGAAAGGGAGAGAGAAAACAATTTGAATAGCTATGCAAGAGACTTTCTTACATTCAGCAGGGCACACTGAGAGAGAGGAAATAAACAGTGACACAAAAAATTAAAAGCTCCACGGTCAAACTCCAATATTCACCCCCCGCCCTGTATTTATTGAAGCAGTGATAGGTGGAGTTGCAGCTATAGGCTACTTGTGATGATGAGGAGGATAATAACAAACGGTGCCTTCCAGTTGTCTGGACCACATTAGGTCTAATTCTGTATTTGTTCTACCTTCTGGTTGAGGTTAGGTCTCTGTCACTGACATATAGGTCATTCAGAATACTGTATTTTCACTGGTTAGGTCACTAAGGTCAGGGCTTCACCTTCATCTGGGGGTTCTCTGTTTGTGGTCCAGATAACCGGAAAGTACCTAACAAACTTTATATTAGTCAGTGTGTGTGTGTGTGTGGGGTGGGAGGTGGAGCCTTTTATGTAGCAATAGATGTCAGTAAAAGGACAACGAAAACAAAGATGAAACCATGATGAATGCCTGTGCGGTTAACATCATAGAAAGTCTGAAGCCTTCCTTGTTGACGATTGGCCAAGCTCGATGCCTGTGTCTGGGTACTGGCACCAAGCAGTTGATCCTGCATGAAGCCAAAATTTAAAACCAAAACCATTTGAGAAGACAAAATCACAAGTTGTATAATCATAGGCTCAGAAATACCCTTTGCAAGCACACAAAACAGTGCCATTGTTCAGTGGCGTCCATTTCTTTTCTGTGTAGAGGTAATTAACCTACACGTGCTACAGTTAGGCTGCAGCCGAGGCAGGATGGCATTCCCCAGCCCTCTCTCCAGTCATCACATATCTATGGTCTTAACTTTCTTGAATTAGCTTGCTGCCTAGCTTTTATTTGTTAGGTTAGGCTATATGTCACAATGTAATTTAACATAGCCTGCCTGGTTTCAGATATTAGGGCCCTATATCTGAAAGCTAACTGGCTAATATTTTAATTAGGGTGGAGAGGAACAACAAATACATTTTACTTTGTTGATCAACACAGTCATTTTACTTTGTTGTTTCTCTCCATCCTCCCTATCCTCCCGTACTATATTTTGAGCTGTGAGTTGTGAGAGCAGGCTATATAGGCATACGTGCAATTTATCCTTTCTGATCACGCATGCAGTCATTATTGACTGCATTTATACGCACACACTCATTCACTAGTCCCTCGAACGTCCGCATAAAAAAAAAGGGGGGGGGGGGGGGGGACGGTGGCTGGCTTGATAACTTTATGGGCTCGATCCAGCAGCACGCAGTCATTGCCTAGGTTTGGACTTAGAAAGCTGTTAGTGGAACACACTGAAGGCGCGGGGGACTGGCTGTCATAACACCCGAGGGGAATATAACATATCTAAATGTGATTAAAATTGAGGAAAATCTTGTACTGTAGTCTACGGATGATATTTTGACTTCACTTCGTCGCTTGCGCACGTCCACCTGTGTACAGCGGATTTGGATTTGCTCATTTATTACGCTGCGAAAAGGTAGGGGTGATTTTTAAACGACTTATTCTTCTTCTTATGTGGAAGGCTATAACGCTCAAGTTTCTGATTGTTTATGCTATCGTTTATTAATGAAGAGTTAAATTACTTGCATATTACAACTTTAAAATAAGATATGTTATAATATCCCCTAGAAATAAATTAGCCAAAGTTAAAGTTAAATAAAGTAAAATAAAGCAAGACATTTACAAGCAATGCGTATTTTTGAATTTGAAATTTGTTGATGACAAGGATGTTATGCGATTTATTTTCTACTATTCTGACAAACCTGTTGCACTTTTTTACACATCTTATGCAGTTACAGTGCAACAACAGTAGATGGGGCAATTCATCTCTTGTAAACTGTGACAGTCAACCCCTATTACCTTCATGGCCTGAATACTCATTACAATTGGGTAATTTAGTATAGGGAGCAAGGAGGCCATGGCTTTTTGGACATCGAACCCAGAAGCGGATGGGAGTTACCCCCACCCCCCCCAACCACTAGAGAATCCTGTCTCAAACTGTTATTAAAAGTTTCCCCTCTGCTGGCCCATTCGTCCTCATGTTGATTACCTCATGTCCAGCAATGCTTAAGTACTTTGTATGAGCCATATACAGTACATGAACTCCATTTGTACCAGTATGTTTAAATGTGAGTCACTTTTACAAAGACAAACAGCTGCTGTCGACCTACCTGCCAGGCAGCCAGAATGACAGACTTCAGTGTCAACATTTTGGCATGCCTGCCTATGTGATTCAACATTACACCTACCTAACCAATCTGTTTACCTTTGTGTCAATGCATGTGTTTTATGACTCCCTCTAAGTATGTTTTTTATTTTAAAGCCATCACTTTTTGCTCCTCTACTGTATGTGAAAACATATCTCTTGGCTTATGCAGGTTTACTTTCAATTCATTTTCATTGTTATATTCTGACCCTAATGCTGGACGTGAAAGGAAAATGGGTAGTGCTTTTGCTCAGCAGTTCTATAAATAATAAAATATCTCCAAAGCCCAACTGGGTATATAGGAATTATTCCAAAAAGGCTTATCTGCATATACAGTATGCATGGATTTATAGCCAATCATGCTTCTGTTGTTGCTTGATTTAGTCTTCTTACTCTGCATTACTCTGGCTAGGCCTGGCCTCAGCAGTGTTGAGTGATTTGCTACCACATCCAAGCTTAGTGGCAACAGGGAAGCTGCCAAACAGTTCCTTTTTTTAGGGACAGCAGTCACCAAATTACAGCAGTCAACTCCACCCGGGTTCTCCTACCGGACCCGCCTAGCACTAACAGTCAGGCATGACTCTTTGTCTATACACTATGCATGTATTTGGATGATTGTGTGTGTGTGTGTGTGTGTGTGTGTGTGTGTGTGTGTGTGTGTGTGTGTGTGGTACAAGAGGTAATGTGAAGCAGGTCATATAAAATGGCTGAGGTTTATTTTACTACAGGACTGAAAGTACAGTCTGATACCTGAGTAAATGAGTCTGATCCCCTTTCTGTCTTTACAAAGGCATTAGGGGTTGTTTGTGGTGGGAGTTATGAGGGTAGGACAAACAGTACGGTGGGTTTCATTACGCAAGTCTGTAGTTTTATCTGTCTCGCCCTGTTCAGTGTGGTGATAGATGGGAGAGATTTCAAGCAGAAAAAACACACAATTCCCATGCAGAGCTGCCAGTTAAAATGCAATCAAATCCCTGCTACGGTGTGATTAAGCACCCCAACCCTTATCTAATGTTTTGTGTCCATTCAGCATTGTGTTTGGCTGGAGCTGCCGGGTGACACATCTGGACTAGAGTGTTGATGTGGCAGATGCCGATGCATCAGAGTTCTGAGGCCAAGCCGGCAATGTGGCATGTTTTCAATTAACCACACCTTGCCACGCTCACACAGCTATGTAATCAAAGGTGCCAGCATGGTGGGCTCATGAATGTTGAGACGGTGTTCATACAAACACAGTTGTTGCCTTTGCTCACATCCCACAATTTAAAATAAGAGACATAAGTTGCATAATTAATTAGTGAAATTATTTAATTAATAAAACACTTGATATTGCTTTAAGATGAGAAACTACAGACATTTGGACAGTTAATTCCCTTTGCTGTTTTAAATATCCACAATATAAGGGCCACTCCTTAAAATGACCCTTATGGGTGAAACCAGCCTTTTGTTTTAGTTTGAAAGTCAGTGCACGTACCGTATATATGCCCCTCCCACATTTGAGTGCTTCTCCTGCCGTATACACTTCTATAACAGGACACAATAGCAGGGATCAGATGGCTGAACCATAGTGGAGAATGCGAGCTGTGTAGTAATCATAGTTATTGTCTATCTTTTTACAGTAACTGGTCATGGGGCTACCGCTGATGTCTGTAGCTGTGAATATAGTTGGCAACACATGCAGAAAATGCAGCATTAGTGTGTGTTTAATTTGACAAATTCAAGGGCCGCATTGTTAGCCTGGTGTAAGAAGACCAAAGCTTGACTTTGTGAATAGGCTCTGGACATGTTCCACTAGAACGTAACTATTGGAGCAGCCTGTAAACCAATTGGCATTCCTACAACTGTTTGTATCACTTCATCTAGCTATTCCAATTAGAAATACCAATTTGAAACACACGCTAAGTCGTCACACGTACTCACGCCCATGGATGCTGATTGGTTCAACATCCTAAGATGTGCTGAGAGCAATGGACGGCCGGAGCCATGCAGCCTACTGCATTGTAGCCTCGCGAGGTCAGGATGGTCTTCAGTTTAATTTCGGCATGAGAATCAGTCTGGAAAGCCTAGGAATCATTTTAATGTTTCCGAGTAGCAGATTAACTTTCCAGTCAGCGTCGTGTTGATAGCTATGGGGGCGTGGTTTAGGTTTGCCAACAGTGAAAACGACCAGATGGTTGATCCAATCAACTGCCAAGTATACATATCCTTATCAAACTGTCTCAATGAATTAGTCTGTCAGGTTAACTGCATTGTGAAAGTAAGCAATTGCATTGTGGGAGGGCTGACATATCACCCCTTGGATAGACAGTTTATATGCAAAATGTCAATATGATCTCAGACAGGGTGTGTGGGAAACAACCATACACCACTATGGCACGTCTAAATGATCAGGCTTCTTTCCATCCATCCCTCTGTTCCTTGCCCTACCCTTCCCATCCTTAATCTTCTCCTCGTCTCTTAGAAAGCACTGGAATTCGCCTCCATAAGAAAGTGTCTGTATGTTACCATGGTTACCTGTTGTGACAGCTTCAACAACTGTAAGGTCCTAAGAGGTTGTTTGTGTGTGTGTGCGTGCATGTGTACAAGCATGTGTGAACATTCCCACTTTATATCTATACTTACTTATTGTGCTTCTAGCTTCTAGCATCCTCTTTATAGTGTCTGGGATGTTAGAATTTGTTTGCGCAAGCCTTATACCCTGCTAATTCCCTGCTAACCTTACCCCCCCCCCCCCCCCCCATCCCCTTCCCCGACCCACATACATACTCCCTCCTCCGTCTTTACGCACATCATAATCATCATTCCACATTTAACCATTTTCCTCGGGATTTGCCTCTCCTAAACTGCACTTGGCCTTTGGAGTGGCCTGGCTTTCACCATTAAGGAGCCCTGGATTTGTATTTGTCCCATACCGGATGTTGGTAGAAGAGAGGAATTCATATACTGTATATATACAGTACGCACACACACACACGCACACACACGTGTCCACTAACACAGAGACTGATGAGGCATTATAACAGCTGGAGCTTTATGATTCATTCCTGTGTGATGAATTTACTCCTCAGAAATGCACCAAACTCCAAAAATAAGCATTGCTTTGGCCAATAACACATTTTTATTTATTATTCAGAATTCTATAGTGTCGAATTCTTATAGCTGTTTAATAAACTTGCTGCATTGTAGTTGCTATTGCTTCTATCCCAGCTATGGGGTTTTGCTGCCAACCACTACAACCATGCTGAATAAATAAAAGGCTGTGTGTGCCTTGTCTGTGTGTCTTGCATGTCATTGTGTGAGTCTGACTATCTACGACTTAGCAGTCTCTTTGGCTACATTCCTCATGGCCAGGCCAAGGCCACCTTCTGCACAAATGGTATAATTTGGCAGCTATTTTTACGGTAGGGAACCATTGCCATTATTCATGCTTCCAGGTCCACATTGTGTACATGTGCTTCGTTTTCATGAGTTTTCTGTTTCAGATAACTCAGCAGTGTTTTTTTTCCTGATTTGAATATGACAAACCCACCTTGAGCAACTCCATGTGTTTCAGCATGCACACGTTTAAACACACATACAAACGCCATTATAATGACATAAACAACATGTAAACATTTTCAGTTTTTTTTTTATTTGTTACAATTTGTTAGCGATAATAGAAGCCTAAATATGTACTGTAGATCTAGCTAACGTTGTTTTTGTTGTAAGTCTAATGGCCTTATAAAACTTGAACTCAAATGTGTTTAGGGTGTTAGACTTACAGCAAGAACTCTCTGACGTCAAATGCTTGGTCAGATTATTTGTTTCTTAAAGTTTAATGGGTTTACATGCAGTGTCCCTCCATCTGAGAACTAAGTGAGTCAGAGTATGTTGCATTATGAATGTGTTAAGACAAGCGTTAAGTGTGTTTATCTCCCACCCCGGTGCATATGTACGCAAAGTATAATAAGACCCTCCAAGTACGATACATGCCATTGGAACATCTACCTTTTTAAGATGGGTGTAGATGGGTTTAGCCACGTAGTCAGTTAAAAGGGCGTGTTTCCTTTCTGCGTGGGAAGCACCATTTGCACATTCCCACACGAAAACTGGCTTATAAGCCCCTCAACATGTCAATTAATGCAAGTCGCTCTTAAAACCTTGAATATTGTGCAAACAACCAGTGGAGAAGCTCTATCTGAAATAAGGCCTGATAGTGTGGGAAAGTGTTGGCCCTCTGTTTGATGTTGTTAAATGTCGTAATAGAATAGGCAGAACGCCAAGCGCAGGACAGCCAGACAACAGGACACACAGACACATACCCCCATCTCTAACATCCTCCATGTTACATACACACTCATACAAAGTTTTGAGGCTAACAAGGGCGGCATGGCAAATGCAGGATGACATTGAAGCTCAAAACGATCCTCACTGGCATCATGGGCCATGTCTTTCCTCCCTCCGTCCCTCTCTCTCTCTCTCTCTCCTCCCCTCTCTCTCTCTCTCTCTCTCTCTCTCTCTCTCTCTCTCTCTCTCCCCCCTCTTTGTGCCCTTGAAGGCAGTATTTATTTGACCTTCCTTTCCTTTTGCTCTGTGCCTATCGCCGTCTGCTCCTCCTAAGAACTTTAACAAACAGCTCCATTGTCACGTCATCCGATAGTACGCCGTCTTCACAGAGCTGTGTAGGATTAGAAAGGCAGGAATCAGACTGGGATCATCAGGTTACTCTGGTTCTGCTGTGAGAGCAGGGTCCTTAATTCACGGGCTTACTCTCTCGTTAAGTGTCATGGTTTGTTACCGCAGAGAATACATGGACAGATTGAAATAGTCTTTGCTGAATTCCTGGGGAAAGTGGGTACACTATGTTGCAGTGTCCGCTTGCAACACACACACACACACGCACACGCACGCACACACACGCACACACACACACACACACACACACACACACACACACACACAGGCATGACATCAGAGACTACGGTTCGAGACTCTCATACATGCACACAGGTGCGCCGTCCTCTTTAAATGAATGGATGCTGTGTTTGACGACCGATACGGTCTGGTCTGGGTTCTCTGTATAGCTTTTCTGCCGAGGGTGTGTCCTCCACAACAGCCAGAAAAAGAGCCTTTCCTCTATGAAAAAGCACTAGGCGAATAGGAAGGCGACACATCATATTTAATTGTATAAATTATTTGTATCCCCAAAGTTGATTCCTGGCACTTTCCGAGAGTGTGGATCCTTTTTCACTTTAGCAGCCAACATAAAGTGTTTATCTATTCTCTGTGACATAGTGGCATTACAGAGCTTTGCATTTAAACTATAACATATACATTTAGCTTATCACCACTCATCAAATCTATTTTGTTTTCTTTTCTCTTTTGTAAGTTTCGGTTGATTGAGAAATGTCTCTGAAATGAAGTGTCTCTCTGTTCAGACGCAGCTGGCCTGGCTCCTTCCTAACACATTCCCCTCCTCCTCTGGTTCTTCCCAGGTGTGCAGGTGAAAGATGATGCCCCAGTGCTCCCTCCTGCTGTTGCTATGCCTGGCCCGGCTGCCCGCCTCAGCCCGGGCCCTGCCCTTTGAGCAGAGAGGCTTCTGGGACTTTGCTCTGGACAGTATGGACAATGATGGGATGACGACAATCATGCGGGACGCGGAGGAAGGCTCGGCATCGGAAGAGCTGCCCCCGCCTTACATACCCATTTGCCCTTTTGGCTGCCATTGCCAACTTAGGGTGGTCCAGTGCTCTGACCTGGGTGAGTGCACGAGTGGTGTGTGTGTGTGTGTGTGTGTGTGTGTGTGTGTGTGTGTGTGTGTGTGTATCTCTGTAAGTTATTTATGCTGCAATACCAATATCATATATAAGTATAATATACTGCATGTGCACTGTACATAGCTACGGGTAAGTAGGACTGAAGACCATAAGCAAATAAGAGATTTAACCCCCACCCCCCCTACCCCCATGGAATGGGAAAGGAATGGAATACATTAAATAAAATAAATAAACAACTAATTAGTTATTAACCCAATTTTAACAATAAAGGCCACTGTATATTTACATGGACATTATCAGGCGAGACTTCTGAGAAGGTCTGAGAAGAAAAGTACGAGGAATGTCTTTTTGACAAAAACAGGCATCTGTTTGAAGGATTTTGTTTTCCTTGCCTTCGTGTGTACGTACATAAATGCAAGATGGAGAGAAATGAAGGTAAAGAAAAATAATTTAAAAAAGAGACACAGAGACAAAGAGAGGAAAGGGTCTAAGCTCCAGGAACAAGCAGAAAACCAAATGAAGGGGATAATGTGTTGCTGAGGGAAGTGGGGAGTTAAGGGAGGGAAGGGAGTGAAGGTAAAGAGACACTTTGATGGGAGGAGATGAAAAGTTTGTAATATCCTCGCTGACTTAAGGACCTGTTTCATGTTGGTATTGGAGTCATGCGCTGGATGTTTAAGGCAAACCCAGAGGACGACAGGGAGATGGGAGTAGAAGGAGGGTCTGGAGCGAGATGAAGGAGTGGATTTAAGGGGATAAAGGGGTGGAATTTGAAAACACTGTGAATTGCCAAGTATTTGTCAGTAAGCTTTAGCATTATGAAGTATAAGGAGGTGAGGATTTGGGCTATTTATTTCTGACTTCAATTTAAGTACATAGGGACAATTAGAATGTGTGAATTTGCTGAGTGGTTGTACTGACACTATAATCAAGGGTTATGCTCAATATGCTCAAATATGCTCAATAATTAACATGCACACGCGCACACACATACACACACACACACACACACACACAGAGAGACACAAGTGCTGACATCCAGGCTCAAATCTTATCTTACATATTAAAAATGTAAATATAAGTTTATATATTTATGAATTAGATTGTATGTGTGCTGCACAGGTACAGTATATTGTGAATGGTTGAACATATTTTATACCATAGCTTTGGTTCATCATTGGTATTTATATAAATATAAATATCTGGTATTATATTGGATGTAACTCCAATAAGGTGTCTGTGCTAGACATAATGGTTATTCTGTACTTCTGAATCATCGTTTTAGTATTATAGCCTAGCTACAGTACCTTTAGATTTCCTGTCTTAGACTTGCATGGTGGGTAAATGTGGAAGCATATAATTTGCGAGATGTCAGTGCTTATTTAGAACAGATGTATTTTGGATGTGGTGTCTGTCTCCACTCGATGCACGGTTCATCCCAGACCCAGCCTGATGTCAGCCACTGGTGTTAAACAGTATGGACACTGGGGCTCGAAGGGGTGCTAGTTTTGTCAGGAGGAGGTAATCTGGTCTTTGTGGTGGAAATGGTTGACTGTTGGTTTTGAGTTT
The DNA here is from genome assembly GCA_027564835.1 of Typhlichthys subterraneus. Taxonomy (NCBI): domain Eukaryota; kingdom Metazoa; phylum Chordata; class Actinopteri; order Percopsiformes; family Amblyopsidae; genus Typhlichthys; species Typhlichthys subterraneus. Next base: position 15,586 of record JAODUH010062655.1, on the reverse strand, counting down.
TAGGTGCTTTTGGGTTAAGGACAACCAGCTCTTGATCAGGGCGTTGGCCAAAGCTTTTTAAGATGTGTGTATGTACAAAATGGAGGGTCAATGGCTAGGAGATGTTATGTCATAAGCACCAGGTATTAGTAAAGGGAATAAAATACTCACTAGAGAAATAATCTGAGATCAGTTTAAATTCCCCTCATGTTATATTGCATTTGGGGAAGCTAATACTGTATGCGTATTTAAATAGATGCTATCATAGGACACCCTTATAATTGCAATTAAATTAGGTAATTTAATGGACAATTTTATCCAAAGCGACATACAATTAGTATTACAAGGAGAACCAGTGACCTTCTGGCTAGGAATCCAACACCCAGACTATACTATAATATTCAGGTCAAATCAAGCTTCTGTCATGTCTTCAATCGGGCTAGGTTATCCTTATTTTAGTCAGAATTACAGATGGCAGTGCTGATGTATTGGTTCGGCCTGGTGACGTGGAGGGTGTGGCGGGGTACAATCAAAGCCATAAATCTAAACTTAACTTCAGATAGACACTGCTGCCTGCAGCATTCTGGGTCAGATGTGGTGAGTGGGATGACTGGCACTGTAGCTCCCAACCAGACCCGGCTGAATCATGGTTGTGGTCCAGATGAGGTTTACTTAGCCTAGTCTATAGTTCCACTGACCATATACAGTACACAGGAATCTATGACCGAGTTAATTAAGGCAGGTGCTAATGCATTATATTGCTGTAAATGCAGTAAATGTATAGTTTAATTTGTGCCATTCTGACTGCGCTTGCGTATAAATGATTTATGTCTGGCAATGACGTTGTTGTCAACCCCGAATGTTCACAACTTGTCAGATTTCCTGTCACACAGAGGCATCAATTAAAACACTTACGCTCATGGAAATAGCAACAACCACTCGCACGTTAACAAGCAAGCCCCACATGTTGTGTGTTGTGCGTGCGTGTTAGTGTGTAGAGTTGTCTCTTTTCATCTGATGTGTGTGATGATGTATTTAAGTCATGTCCTTTGGGGGTTTAGTCAAATTGACACCAGCTGGATAACATCTGGTGTCCTCATATGGTGTCAGGAAAATCAAATGCTTAAATGTGCATGGGTGCTTGCTTATGTCTGTGCATGCATGCATGCATGCACCAGTGGTAATGTCTCGGCCCTGATAGGATGTGTGCACGCCTGCTTTGACCTCCATGGTCGCATCGATGACAGCTTCCACTTCTAAATAACAGAGGAGGCACACATAAAGTGCTCATTTGACATCATGCTAGGCTGCACGCTTGTTTTAATTTAAAGGTCGGATGGAGGTTTAAGAATACCCAATGACTTTTATTTATTTTACTTGGTCTAGGCCTGAGTAATAAGATGTCTTACTGTCAGTGCAAATCCCACTGACACTGTGTGTGTTTTTAGAGTGTAGAGCAAGGTGCGTTATTAAAGCGTTACAAATTAAATGTCGCGTCCCACCACCATTGTGTTTGCATTGGTCTCCAGGTCTCACTGAGGTTCCAAAGAACATCCCCCCAGACACCAAGTTCCTGGATCTGCAAAACAACCGCATCACAGAGCTCAAAGAGAACGACTTCAAAGGCCTAACTAACCTATATGTAAGAGACACTTCTCACACCGCTTGCTTTGTCCTTCCCAAGAGGGTCTCAATGTACTGATTGTGTAACCAGTGAAACATCCACCACCCCCAACTCCTCCATTTGCACTTAATTCTCTTTCTTTTCCTGTCTCTACCAGCCTTTTCCCCAAGAGCTTAAACTCTATTAAATCCTGCGACTAAAAGCCAAATGGGAATATGCACGCTCACATCCTCTCCTCTCCTACCGGAAAGGCTTTTCCCACTCCTGACCTGGATTCAAGAAAAGCGACCAAGAGAAATATTGAAGCTGGCAGAGACCAGAGACTCCCAGCATGCCATTATACAATAATATATCTACTAAGGCCTGGCTAGCTCTAAGTCCACCTGTCAACGTCTGTCAGCTCGCTCAGGTGGCCAGTCTGTCTCCTAGGCGACATGTACTGCACATGGGGCTGTTACAGTCTTGCTAATGCTCAAAAAGGGGGAGACAAGTCACACACAAAGAACTGTGTGTTTGTATGGATAGACCACTGTAGGCTGCTAAATTTTAATTATTGTGCTGGGATCATCTGATTGATGCTGCTTGAATGTGTTAGTAAGTGATGATGATGAATGACTTCTTCTGATCTCTCTCCTTCTGTGTTGTATCTATCGCTTCTCAGGCTCTGTCCCTGGTGAACAACAAGATCTCCAAGGTACATCCTAAAGCCTTCGCCCCTCTAAAACACATGCAGAAACTTTACTTTTCCAGAAACCACCTGACCAGCATCCCCAAGAACCTGCCTTCCTCTCTGGTTGAGCTGAGGATCCACGAGAACCGCATCAAGAAGGTGGCAGAAGGAGCTTTCTCTGGGCTGAACAACATGAACTGTATAGGTCAGACTACCAGCTGCCACTGCAGAATGTTGTCACTGAATTGTTATGTTTGTTAAAATTACTGTTTTGACACACCCACAATGTTTGCTCTGTCTCACAGAGATGGGAGGAAATCCAATTGAGAACAGCGGTTTTGAGCCAGGAGCCTTCAAGGGACTGAAACTCCACTACCTCCGCATATCTGAGGCCAAGCTTACTGGTGTACCCAAAGGTATTGGTGTATTTCTATGGGCTGCATAAGAATAAATACTTATACACTGTAGTAGTGTTGACAGGAATATTTTAGGCAGCTGGAGAACAAAATAATAGAGTTTGTAAAAGGACAACAAAGGTTAGCATTTCATTACATAGTTCAATGTTAATTAAATAGGGGAACCCGTGGATGTAATAAGCAGGTTAGAGAAAACGAATAAAGCAGCATTAAATGTGGGTCAGGGACCTCTCCCTTAGTGAAGCTTCAAAGGAAGTCATGTTGTCTATCTTCCAGACCTCCCAGACAGTCTCCACGAGCTCCATCTGGACCACAACAAGATCCAGGCTGTGGAACTGGAGGACCTGAGTCGCTACAAACAGCTCTACCGGTACACACCTACAGAGTAAAACCAATAAAGCATACAACTGATTTCATCAGCTCCAGTTTGCTGCTGGATAGAAATGACCCAGGCAGTGGGTATACTGAGAACTACTGTAAATTCCCAGTCAGTCAGTGATGCCACCTTGGGGTTGTCCTAAGAACTACAGTAAAAGGAGGTGCCACCAAAATATTGCCACTCTATATTGGGACATTATTTTTTACTTTTTACCCTTTCTTCTCTTCCACTCATTCCCATTTCCTTCCAGGCTGGGGCTAGGCTTTAACAACATCCGCCACATCGAGAATGGTAGCTTGGAATTCCTGTCCATTCTGAGAGAGCTACATCTGGAGAACAACCATCTCACGCGTGTTCCCAAAGGCCTGCCAGATATGAAATTCCTCCAAGTACGTTTTGCATCACAGTGTACAAATAAAGCTCTAACTTACATATAAATAAGGAATGGTTGAGATAGTATTGTGTTTGTAATGTGTAAAGCACACAGTATACAGTGCTTTACAGCGAGATGATGATGAAGTCATGCGTGTTAGAGTGTAAACATCTGTTTACACTATAACATATCTGTTTACACTATAAAATAAAAAGTCTGTAAACTGGGCTGCTGTTCAAAATGTTCAATAAACCACATTGAGCGTTGCTCTTCTCTACCCCCCTAGGTGGTGTACCTCCATTCCAACAACATCAACCAGGTGGGAGTGGATGACTTCTGTCCTCGGGGCTTTGGGATGAAGAGGACGTTCTATAACGGCATTAGCCTGTTTGCTAACCCTGTTAACTACTGGGAGGTGCAGCCTGCTACTTTCCGCTGTGTCACTGACCGGCTGGCCATCCAGTTTGGCAACTATAAGAAGTAGAGACAGGGACAGCACAGGAAGTGGAGGAAGAGAAGGAGGAGGAGAAGGAGGAGATGAGTTAAATAACAAGTGGACACGAGACAAGGAGGGAGTGATAAGATCTAACAAGCTGAGTATTAATACTGACTGGAAAGTATTTCTATTTTTGGAGAAAGTTTGGAAGGGTGGGAAAATGGACATTGGGAAGTAAAAGAAAATATTACAAAGAACTTGAGAGGAGTGGAAAGCAATGTTCTTACTTCCTTTGACCATTATACTACCGTATACATTTTTGGAAGTACCACACAGAAGAGACTATGAAAGGAATGCTTCCCCCCCACACCAAAAAAGATATATGAATGATTTAAAAACCATGTGAAATATTTCAGCAGTCAATTATTTACAATTATGGTAGTCAGTCATTTCTGTTTTCCCACTTTGGTGAATATTACATATATGCAATAGAAAGGCAATGCATTACAGGTGTTTTAACAGTTTAATATGGTGCTCTTTTGTTTATGTTTGCATTGATTTGGACATTTCGATTTAGACCGTTCTTGTTTTGCTGGTCTGAAGCTTATTTAGGGGAATGTACTGTATTTCCACAATAAACAATTGGCCACACAGTTGCTGTTGCTAATATGCCACATTTTCAGTCTCATGCAGAAGCAAACATTATATTTTTGCATGTTTCTCATTGTACGGAGACATATCTTGACAAAATTACAACTCAGATGATCAAAAAGGCACACTTGCTGATGTTGACTTAATTGTCTTTGCTTTCTTATGTAACAAAACTGCCAGTATGCAGTGGGACTCTGTGTCCATACTTAATATTATGCTGTCTGTATTATAATTTAGCAGAGTATCCCTTGAAGGGAATAGTGCGGTGTTCTCCCAATACACAATAGCCTGCGTTGCATTGAGCCATTGAAGACAGTGTGCTCACATAAAGACGGGCTACAATAAGACTGTCTCATGCATTGTTTTGCACAGCTTCTATTATGCTTTATCTACTTTAGGGGTTATGGGGGTTTACATGTTTAGGTACAGTAGGACTATGGGCGACCATATCAGTCTGTCTGTATCGATCTGATGTCCTGTAATACAAGCTGCTGCATGTGAATAAAGACATTATTGGCGCATCAAGCCAGACAAAAGTTATGAAGCCTTTAGGATGTTATGTGAGAAATAAAGGAGTCATTCAACAGTAACACCATTATGAATTATTGAATATTCGGAATATTTGCTGCGGTTAGAAATTATAGTCTATAGGCTGCCTGATAAACACACGCACTCAACCTAGTTCATTATAATTAACATATGTATTATATCCTTGGTTCGTGCACGTTATAGCGTTCAATACGGTCCCACATATTATGTGTTGGATGGTGTAGCCTTATCCAGAGAGCATCGCTGTGTACACGCTCCATCAACTGTTGGCGCTCACCGCATCTTCTCGACAACCCTTAACATGTCTGTCTGATGGTACGGTCTTCGAGGAAGAGCGACGTACGGCACTTGCCTGTGTTGACATCGGATGGATATGCTGTGATACATTTGCGTGTGAAATTGCCTGCAGTGGTCTAAGCAGCAACATAGGGGATATCTCCTCGAATGACAGATGAAGAAAAAGGAAGAAGAAGAAAGCGAGAGATCGGGTGTTGATCGGATGTGTGTCTAGCAGGTGGGGGGGCATCGTTTCAGCGTACAAGCCGGTGGTTGGATTTTCTAAAATGTCGCAGGAAAATGCTGGTGAGTCGCCTGCTGGCGGACAGAATCTACTGACCTAGAATCACCCATGACAAAATGGGAAATAGCCTTCGACCTCGAAAAACTGGTAGCAATCCACCATGATTAAGAACATGTAGACTACAATTGCACATGGATTTCTGTAACTTAGCCCAGAATATAGTGGTGTGCTAATTTCTGCCGTTTTAGTGTTCATGATTGTTATTTATAACGAGAAATAAGTTATTATAGTGGAATGCATAGCCTATTAAATCAGATATTTTATTTACAACAGAGCAGAACACACAGGCTACTGTTAGGATAGAAACACAGTTAACAACAAATTTGAAATATAAATCTAATTAATGCTGTTATTGGTGTTCACATCAAAGGTGGAAATTAGCCATGCTAAATAAATCAACGGAATGACGTTGCAGGATGCCTGGTCCTGGTTAGCTTTGAGCTATTGTAGCCCTTATGGGGCTAAATACACTGGCTGCGTGTTTTCTAATTATGGCACATGTGCTTTTTCAGAAACCATGTTGGACAGGGTAAGAGAAGGAGACAGGCAGATCAAGCCTTCTTTGTTTCAGGACAGGATCTAATCAGCCAGCCTGAATCCTCAGGTACAACTAGTCCAGATGGAAGTGTGTAGGCTAAGCACAAACGCATAATGCTCTATGGGTAAACACTTACCTTTAATGCTTTATCGGCCTCTAGGGGCCAGAATACACGTGCAAGTTCTGGTTTAATAATTCAATATGGATGTCAACAGCGTGTATTGTTCTGTTCTCTCACAGTGGTTTGTGTGGTTAGGAGGCGATGGCTGCGCACACTGAGTCACACCTGCATTACTTCCCATTCCAACAGATGGACGGCACCCTTCTCTCACGGGACCACGCATAGCCCTGCTGTCACCCCACCCCCTTCTGCCTTTCCTCCTCTTCCTCCCCTCTCTCTGCCTTCTGCCTTTCCTCCTCTTCCTCCCCTCTCTCTCTCTCTCTCTCTCTCTCTCTCTCTCTCTCTCTCTCTCTCTCTCTCTCACACACACACTCAGTTCACCTATGCCACTTCCCTCCACCATGGCATGCTGTGGCCGTTCTCTGGACTCGCCCTGCACTCTGGCCCTGCTGGTGGGCTTCCAGTTTGCCTTTGTGCTCTATTTCTCCCTGGGGGGCTTCAGGGGCCTGGTGTCCGTCCTGGTCCACACCACAGAGCCAGAGTTTGACTACTCGCGACCCCACGACGTCTACACCAACCTCAGCCACTTGGGGGTGCCCCCTCCACCCCCACGAAACACAGGCACGGGACCCCCTGGCACTGGGCCGCCATTGAGGGACTGCCAGATCCCCTCTCCGCTGCTGGGTGAGAGAAGGTTTACGCAAGGAGGCCAGGGGGAATGTAGCAGAGGACTGTGAGAATGCATGTGTATTGCCTATGTGAAGCACATCTTCCCATAGAGATCACTGTTTCTCACTACAGTAAGATTACTAACCTTTGACCTGTCCTATCTCTTCTCCTCTTTTCTCCTCTCCTGTCTTCTCTTATTTTCTCTCCTCCCCTCCCCTCTCCTCTCTTCTCTTATTTTCTCTCCTCTCCTCTCCTCTCCTCTCTCCTCTCCTCTCCTGCAGTCGGTCCAGTGTTTGCCCACCTGACCTCTCCTCTGTCTCTAGAGGAGATCAGACAGAGGAACCCGTTGGTGTTGCCAGGGGGACGCTACCGTCCGCCGGACTGCGAGGCGCGCCATCACACCGCTATAGTGGTGCCCTACCGCAACAGGCAGACCCACCTCCGCGCTCTGCTCTATCATCTCCACCCCTTCCTGCAGAGGCAGCAGATCCACTACAGCATCTACATAGTGCAGCAGGTCTCAATTAGCGTGCGTGTGTGTGTGTGTGTACTCTAGGTGAACGTTGGTGGTTTGATTGCATACTCTACTCATTCCTGACTTGTCAGGCTTTTGTTCCTACGTTCATCTCTCGGGTTAAAAGTGAATAATAATAATAATAAATACTGGAATAAGCGTTCCATTTTGCCAGTAGACCTCGCGTAACAGTTCTCTGTATAATCCTCTCCTTTGGCTTGAATATTCAAGTGGGGCAACAGCACCTTTAACCGTGCCAAGCTGCTGAATGTTGGGGTGCGTGAGGCACTGAGGGATGAAGACTGGGGCTGTATCTTCCTCCATGATGTAGACCTGCTGCCTGAGAATGACCACAACACATACACCTGCCACAAGCAGTTCCCCACACACCTGTCTGTGGCTATGGACAAGTTCCGCTACAGGTATGTGTCTTCTACACTTTGTGGGTGTGAAGTTTGCATTAGAATTTGTTTTATTAGCTTCAGATTTGGAAAATTGTAACAGCCACTGGGGTAATTTCCGCATAAACAACAACACACTTACAAAAGTTAATATGCTATTCAATAAACATAAGATGTCAAGAATTATTGAGATAAATGTTGAATTGAGATCATCCAATATCACAGAAATATAATATATTAGTGTGAAGTGTTCTGCTTTTCAGGGTCCCTTATCTTGTCAGCTTGACAGTGTGTCAGTGTTTGTTTTATTCATGCCTCTTGATGCAACATGTTGGTTTGACCCTTCAGGTTGCCGTACCCGCAGTATTTTGGTGGGGTGTCAGCCGTGACCCCAGACCAGTACATGAAAATGAACGGCTTCCCTAACCACTATTGGGGGTGGGGTGGAGAGGACGATGATATTGCAGCGAGGTAAAGTGTCGGGGGGGGGGTCTAGTGAGTTAAATGTGCTGGTTGAGTGAGATGTGCATGAGGATAGATAGAGTACTGTAACTGTGATGGCACTGTCCTTCCTTTTGGTTTCCTCTTTTACTCATGAACCATTTTAGTGCCGTCGTTTTGTTTTTCTTTGTATTTTTCTTTGTGTCGCCAGTTCCACTGCTCATCTCTTGTCTCTTTCCGTGCTGTGATGGCTTGCTATATGTCAGCTCTCCTGGGCTCAGTGAGTGTGTATGCATGGATTTGCAAGCTAAAAAGGCTGTGAGCTGGGCTGTATGTCTTCAGGCTGTGGAGTTATTTCCATGCTCTGATTCCCTTGCTCCTCTCTTTGTTCTGAAAGCCACAAGAATATTCTAAACGACTAAAAGCTACCTAGCAGGATGTTGCTTTTAGAGATCTTTGCCAGTTCACCCTTTCTTTGTACTGTACAGTGCACGTGGTGCACTATTGGCTACTGTTTATAATTGACTTAGATGAGTGGAATGGTGCTCGAGGAATAGAGCTGGAAAGAGCTGCTGCAGCCACAGTCAGTTTAGGACAATCAACATGTAGAGATGGATGACTTAAAACATTTTTTTACGTCAATGTTATAAATTATTATAATTTTTATAATTAAAAATTAAAAATATTATAATTTAAAATACATTTGTAGAATCAAACTAAACTCGTAAATTCATACAGCATAAACGTTTTTCTCCAATAAGGCTAAGAATAATGTCACACGACGGAAAAGTGGAAAATATGTAACCGTATTGTTTGGACAACTCACTAACTAAGTAGTAGGGCTGGCCCCAAATACTGGACTATGTGGAAATTCAACTATTCTGTTTTCTCTGTAAAACCAAAATGCAATAGCTCTGTCTGTAAGAAGAGGGGCAGGCTATTTCTATTGCCTAGTGCCTATTCCGAAAGTCTGCAAATGGTCCTGACAGCCAACTTGGATTTTTAAAGATAAGTGTTTAATATCATGTCGCCCGTGCCCCCAAAGCATTGGGTATTCGCTATTAATTACTACCAAATCTTCAAATCTCAGAAAATGGTATTCGGGCCAGCCCTACTAAATAGCTATCATTCATATGTTTTACCGGTATTATATGTATCTAATTGAACTCTACCAAAAGTGCTCATAGTGTAAACATGCTCAGCTACATCATCTGTATCGCATGATGATAAATTATTCTTATGGGGAAAAGATGTACCAGTATATCATGGATGATAGGATATCATCCATCCACACAGCCCTACCTGGACAGTACATTATCTTCCTCTTGCCCATAATGTACTATTCTGTGTGGTCATTATTTCCTCCTCAAGGGGTTTTATTCCCATTGAGATTATTTCATTATTTGACTCTAGTGCTATTAAGAACATTAGAAAATCATGTTCCTAAACCAGCCAATTACATTCTCTCTACATGTTAAACAAATATTGTTACTACTACTTAGTAGTGTTAGTAGTTTTAGATTTTTACCAGTTAGTTATAGATACAGTATATGTAAGTAGGGTTATTTTATTGATTACGTATTAGCCTGAAATGGTAAAGATGTAGTACTGTATTTTCTGGGCAATAAGTCACACATATCACATACTTTAATTGTTTTTAATTGTCTGGCTGATCCTGCGACATACAGTATGTATTTCAAAGTGACTAACAATATACGTCATACCAACTACAGCCAACAGATGGCAATGTATGCACACTATGAAACTGACAGTGGCTACTGTACCACCAAAAGAGAAAATTATGTAAATGTAATTTACAGACAGAATTTACTGAAGACTTACAGTATATGGTTTCCCCCCCCTATTGGCAACACATTATATACAAATTCCACAAATATTCAGTTGTAATGTATAGTCCTTACAATATGCTATGTTCCGCTTATCTACAGTACATATCTAGAGTAATATGACTTATTCATGTTCTTTTCTGCTCATCCAGAGTGCGCCTGTCTGGTATGAAGATAGTACGTCCCCCAGTGGCTATTGGTCATTACAAGATGATCAAACATAAAGGAGACCGAGGCAATGAACAGAACCCACGCAGGTACAGATAATGGAATGACGACATACCATATATGTTTTCCTTCTTAGGTACTATACTATTGTATAAAGTTCTGTACTCTTATTAGTATTGCATATTAAAATAAACTAAACATCAAGGATATAGCAGTTTCTGTAGATAAGTCTGACTGTAGCCAGTGACAATCCAGCCATGTTATGAATGTTTTTGCATTCAGGTTTGACTTGCTGAAGAGAACAAGGCTTAACTGGCGCTCAGACGGTCTCAATTCTCTGACCTATGACCTCCTCTCCAAAGAGCTGGAGCCCCTGTACACCAACCTAACTGTCAATATTGGAGAAGACCCCCATATAACCTTCAAGAAAATGCCCCCTCCCAAGAAAACCAGCGGCGCTGATACAAGACATAACCCAAAGGTGGCTGGCAGAACAGCTAAGCTAGCTGAGAGAAAACAAATCATAGGAGCTTTGCCGGAAAATGTGACTATGGCGAGACCAATCGGTGAAAAGCCACATCCTGTCCAGTCCAAGGTAGTGAATCAGACACAGCAAAAGGTGGGTGTAGTAAAGTAGGATTATATTTTTAGAAACTAGAAAAGGGCTGTGTCTCATCTGCAAAGTGGCTTCTCTCTCCATTTGGCACTGTTGTGAGAAACTGGATGGCAGGAAGCGGTGTAGCAGAACTCACAGAGCAGCTATGGGACATCGACCAGCTCTTTGACCTAGGTGCAGGCTAAGGATAGTAAATCAAATGAACATACTGTATTTGGAAGCCACTTTGAACTGAAAGGATCCATTGAGGAACACCGTAGAGTCACCTCTTCTTAATTTGTCATCCTCTGAATGTGACTCTAGCTGTAGTAAACTGGAAGCTATGGTGAATATTCACAGTGGCATGGACAACATGGCTCCAAAACCGGGTAAATGAAAACACTGAGATGTAAAACAATAGTGTAGCTTCTCTGTTCCAGATATCAAGTTGTAAACAACCAGCTGTTTGCTGCCCGCCGCCAGGTCAGATTTGCAGCTTTAACCAATCTGCTCTCCAAAACGGCTGCCGTCAGTTTGCCCCGCTTCACGTGGGTTTGTGTTTCTGTGCCTTCTCTCTTTCACGCGCATTTTATAGATATAGGGATAGTTTCTTTTAGGTGCTGACCAGGGCCATGGAAATAACAGAGTTACGTAAACGGTCACATGGTTCATGGAGAGGCTAAACCTATGGCAAATAAGTTCCCGGAAGTGCTTGGTAGGCAATTTGAATATATACAGTATATAACTTAATTTTTTGGTAATTAGTAGTCAATAAATGCACAATAAATTTACATTTCAAATAAAATGTATAGAGTACTTTTAGTATTTAGGCTAACTTCCGGGAACTATTTTAAGCCTTCGATCCACCATTGCTGTGATAAAACGGTCCATTGGAGTGAACGGAGTTGACGCCACACTCTACATGGCTCTGGTGCTGACCATAGGCTGGTTTTGTTTCTCCTCTATTAGCAAGTGCTGGAATAAAGAGGGGCTAAAGCTACTTGTGTGTCAGAACAAAACAAATCATTTGTTCCGGGCTGCTGTTTTGTATGTGCATTCATCAGCGCTGACCACTCCATACGTATCTATTCTAGAATATATATTTATATAGAGAGATTTGTTTTGTTTGTTTTCTATTTTTTGTTTGTTTTTTATTTTTTTTCTGTTTTTTATTTGTCCTTACTGTCTGGTGCCTCTTTGTAACTTTGTTTCTAGACAATCAAATCATATATGAAAACGGAATCACTTATTGCGGACAGATCATTCTAGCTTTATGCTGTACCCGTCAGATTACATACTGTGGGTTTAATATACTCACCCCACATGACTTCATGTGTTTCCTCTTTTTTAAATTTCAATAATGGAAAAGATGTCAAAACAATCCATACGTTATGAATTAAAATCAGTTACATAATGCATTGTGTATGGTTAGATACGCTTTTATTGCAGGACCAGTCATCCTCATTAAGGGCCATTATTGCTACTGTATAGTAGTTAGGGTGCATCTCAATAATATAAAATAGTGTTCTACTTCTCATAGCCTTTTATGTCATACAGAGTAAGTGGCAGTGAGAAATGAAAGATTGTATCCAATTCTAAAGGCGATAGAGCATGCGTATACTGTATAATGGTGTCTGTCCAATGTCACTAGTTCTCTTTCTCACAAATGCCAAATTTGGCTATGTCTTAACCATTTGGAATGTATTGTTCTGACGTGTTAGACTTCAGAGAAAGTATTTATTGAAGTAAAAGCATATTAGGTTGGCTTAGAAGACTACTATATTATTGTTAGACCAGTTGCTAGCTGCTGCTGTTTAATTGGGGGAATGTGTTGTCTATTACTAATATCTTCAAAAAAAAATGACATTTTCATGACATTATATGTGGTTGTATACTAACAAGTAGGTATATGCTAATTTGAATGTATTTTATTTATTACTGCACAGTTTAATTATGTGACTGCAATGTGTGTGTTTATGTTAAAGATGTATGAAATAGAAAAATGTTCCTCCATCATAGAATGGACTTTTTGTTCATGTTTATCTCCATATTTCTGTGTGACATTGTGCCTCATGAAATAAGCCCTTCCAGAGCATGGATTTCCAGGTACATGACTATATGTGAGTGCCCTCAAGTGGTATGGCTTGTTATAGCTTTATATTAGGTTGACCCATGAATGGAACAAATGCAATTGTTTCACATATTGTCTTGTGCCAGCAATTCACTTATTTTTATCATGAATCAAAGAGCCATGGTGCTGTACTGATATGTCTCAGTTGAACAATGTACATTACATTATTTACCCATCTATATCCAAGGTTTATAACAAACACAGTAGTAGTAGATTTTGTTAAGAACGACTATGATCACTATAGTAACAGAAGTGTTTTATGAACATATAGTTTTATAGAAGCAAACTTGTTATAGATAAATAATATAAACTACTTCATGCAAACAGCAGTGTTCCACCAACATGGAAAGTTGTTACATAAAGTTATTATGGTTTGGTTTAATATCAGAGAAACTATTGGATACATATTTTGAAATTCTTTTAAAATATGTGGGATGTTGCCTGTATGCCATACAGCAGTTAGACACTGAAAGCTTTTAAAGATGTTATCTAATCTCCACAAGATGAATCAGATAGCGTGTGTATTAGAGATGGTTCTATATTGAATATTGTTTTTTTTTTTTTTGTATGATATTTTCATACTGTATGTAAGTTGTTGGCTGTAAATTATAAAGTGGCTATTTATCCAAATGCAGTCAACTGAATTTCATCTTTTATTTGTTATAATATTTTGTTAGATTACAAGTACGATTGTTGCTCCTGTGCAGAGTCATGTGCTCTTCTATATCGCATATGAAAGACTGAAAATTGATGGATGTTTGCTGATGCATGTTGATTAACTGCTGCTGAATAAGTAAGTGAGCATATACAGGTGTGTGTGTGTGCGTGCGTGCGTGCGTGTGTTTGTATCAGGACCAATGCCAACACAGACACATTTAAACTGGACTCTTGTGGACAGTAGTAGTGTTGTGACAACAGATGAAATGTAAACCAATAAACACATAACCTTAAACGTGGTACTCTGTCTTTATGTACAACATATATATCTGGTGTGCTAAATTGACACAACAAAATATTATTATAAATCATATATTTTAATCTCTTATTTTAATATTTTTTTTCATGTTTTCCATATTATCCTTGTTTTAAACAAATCAACATCGATTTAATGTTTTTAATTTAGATAAAAAAAAATATGTTTGATGATTCTCCAGAAGGTTTGGAACCTTTTCCCAATGTATTTCGGTGAGGAATATACTTTTGTCTGGAACACTGAAAACCTATGTGTGCTTTGATGAGGAACACAAGTATTGCCTCACACTTGTTTGGTCTTTGAGAAATAATCCTATTGTCTCACATTTGTAGTTGTTGTTGCTGATTTCACTGTGAAGGGATAGTGACAGGGATGAAGGAAATCTGTCTTATTATTTTTACCTTACATTATGGTATTTGTCATGCACTATCTTGTTTGTAATATTTTGTTCCTTATACCTTTTTTTAATTCTTGTTTTATTATTTAATTTCATTAATTTGTTTTTTAGTTTTTTCAAATTTCTTCAATTGTGTACTGAAGAGCTTCAACTTCTGTATGAAAGGTGCTATAAATAAAATGTATTATTATTATTTATTATTATTATATGGATACATGCACTGGCAAGTTGTAATAATATTAAAATACTGTAGAAGTGCAGTAGCATTTAATTACATCATATGTCACCATTATTATACATGCCTTGAAGCTAACCGTTACAGTAACTGCAGTGTTCTATGGGTATATACCAAATATAGTGTATAGGTTGAGGTGTTTTATGATCTCAAATAGTCTCACTGATATGATTAAGGTATAAGAGTCAGTGTTTATTACATCTGCATGCTTTCCCATACAATTCTAATTGTTTTTTATTTAAACTTTGGCCATTGATATTGAACAATAGTAGCCCTGGGTCCTGATGCACTGGTGATGGACAGTTCCCACATACAGCACAGTAACAGTCAGAATAATATGGCTTTATAATTACATCCTCGTGGCACCATGCAACCTAACACCTTACATGTGTGGTTCTGAACACACACTGCCCTGAATCGATTGCACACAGCACTGAGACGACGGCAAGTGTGGAGCACATATGGGCCAGATAATGCAGGGAGGAAAACATTCATGGCAAAATGTAATCTGTGTCTAATCCCTAAATGTCTTTTTGTGGACTCTTCCTGTGATCCTGTCAGTTTACGACTGGAGCAGTGGCAGTCTACTTTGCACTTTCTCTCCATGAGAGTGACACACTTGCCTGTGCCAAAGTAGCAGAGCAGAGGAGGGCCGTCTCCTGCCCCTGGAGCCCCGGGTGGGTTGGAGGCACCTCCAACCCACTCCAACTCCAACTCCAACTCCAACTCCAACCCACCTCCAATGTCTGGGTGGGGTCGGGTGGGGGAAGCGTCGCTCCCCTTGTACGCGTGATCGCTCCGGACCCGGAGGTCGGGGGCCTAGAGCATCTGGCCTCTATTAATGCCTGGGGCGGGCGGCGTGTCCCTGGGCCTGGGACCAATTGTCCCCTCCCGTCGCC
>JAODUH010062634.1:0-17419 GCA_027564835.1 Typhlichthys subterraneus | reverse complement strand
TGTGACTGGGTGAATGTCAGGCAAAAATACTGTAAAGCGCTTTGGATAAAAGCGCTATATAAATACGCCCATTTATATTATTAGGAACATCTGGTTGTGCCACTCTTGAATGAGGCTGTGCTCCACTTGACCCACCCCTGTATACAAAGAATGCTGGATGCTACAATAGCTGTATATCTATGCAAAAACAAGTAAGTAAAATAAGTAAATATAAAATAAAACCGCAAATTATTATATTGTCCATCTTGTAAAAAAGATGTCCCTATTGTAGACAATATGTCATTAAACTATTAACCTACATAAAAACACAAATAGTTTCTTATTTTTTATGTATTTATTTTATGTATTTATTTTACCTGCAGGATAGGCTACTCATTTATATTCTGTAGCAGGTACATCATAACTCCTGCACTATAAACATTAACTATGGCTGGATAAAAATAAGATACATTATATAATAAATAAAAACAAACGACATGGCTGAAATCAGGTTTCTTGTTGCTGGGCCATATTATCTTCTCTTATTGATATTAAATGTGCCAAAAAATACATACCTTGATACAATAAGCTTTGAAATAGCATTATAAATCAAAATAGGCTATACTGGTATTTTTCAAATGCTATAAGATCTTGACGGGATGACTATAGCCTTAAGAACGTTGTGATATGGCTGATGTTTGTTCTTCGCTAATGTAGGCCGCTGCTGCTGAGCGCTGCATCCCGTTTCTATGACAACGCGCCTCATCCTTGCCATTATCGTATTCGACCAGTAGGCTATTTTACAATACTGTTGCCTTTGCATTTCTATTTTAAATTTGTTATATGGAAATGTCTGCCAATACATATATGTATGTACAGACACCGTATAACGTATCCTATTTTTTTTTTTTTATTATTCCAGATGCTTAATTGTGGGCTATAGGCTAAAGCCATAGATAGGCCTATTTGCTACGTGGAGGCTACAGCTAGGCTATAGGCTACGATTGTGTTTGGAGATAGGCTAGCCTTTATGTGGGTGTACAAAAGTATAACAGTAAACGTTATTCTAATGCACAGATGCTACAACGTTTGGAATTGCACAGACAGAGTTATTAATGGAAATAGACAATATTTTAATGCAATAAAATAAATAAAAGGTTAGGGATTGTGGGCTATAGCAATTTCCAAACAAAATAATAGTCTAGATAACATGTCTAAAACATGCATGAACATGTTCGTATACAATCACAAATGTAATGTGCGTCACACTTACACTAATGCGAACCAGAGCGTCCATTATCGATGTAAAGGTGTGCAACTCCTCTTCTGCCATTCCTTCACAATGCGATATCGCTGCTTCCCTCGGCTGTAATAACTGGATTTGTTTCTGGAACAGCTAGGGAGCTATGAGTTGGCAATCGCCCTACGGTGAAGCCACCGTCCACCGTTACAGTATGGTTGTGCCTGTTGGAAATGAGCTGTTGCGCACACGCTGCTCTTTTTTAGGCTCTACTGTAACTGGGACCTGCTCGTTGTAGAAATAGGTTGAGAGGTGGAATTTGGAATCGTCTGGGTCTGGTCTTATCGCAGGCTCATTGGTTTTAGGCCTGCACAACAGTGTGGCAAATAAAAAAAATGGCAATTTCATATTTTCCCATGCACATAATTTTATCAATAGACGTATATGAGTTTAGTGGCCTATCTTTTCTGTAATTTTATAGTGCACGTAGCCTAGGATAGGCAATAAAATTGCCATAAACATAGGGTATAACCATCCACTGTCCAGATATTGATGTTGCCACTAGATGGCAGCAAAGGAGCACACACTGGCATTTAAGTTGTGTTCCACGTGTTCAGTCCGTGTTGCGGAACCTTTATTTTTAGTGCTCTGGAAACCGTGATGTTAATAATGGGTGCACCCTGTATTAAGTTGTTGTAGCAACCATATACATCAGCACCCATCTTTACAACCACAATAAAGGAGTTACCTCGTATTTGGGTGGTTGTGTACGTGTGTCGGCGTTATTATTCTATGATCAGTAGCATTAGCTTGTCAGTCTATTCAGTATTTGTAGTTTGAACCAGTACGGTACCGTACGGTAACGTATAATCTAAAACCATGTCTGTAGTCAGTAGCCTCGTTCCAGCACGATTCCTCACTCTTACTGCCCACCTTGTAATTGTAATTACTATATTTTGGTCAAGGGTAAGTAATGCAAAGTTCCACATAGACAATGTTACAAATATTACAAGTTTGTACGCGTTTTACACATCGGATATATACGTTTCTAAACGTTGGTATCATTGCCTAATGTGAATAGCCACATTCAGGATAAAGGTAACATGCATGCTATACCGTACTTTCAGTAATAGATACAGTAATCATATTTTTTGACAGGAAAATAATGTTAAGGCCTGCCTGCCTTTGGATTTTACACAAGAGCAATATGACAAAGAAGACACAAGGTTAGAAAGATCGTGCAAACACTGTGTTGTGCTTTGTGCAATATGTACATAAAGTAAATGATAAAACGTCTTGCTCATTCTGCACGTCTATCCCTCAGGTTGGTGGTTGGTTTGGCGGTCACCCTGGGTTTGTTTGCGGTAGAGTTGGCAGGATTCTTCTCAGGGGTTTCCATGTTTAACTGCAGCCAGGGCCTCCTGTGTATCCTTTAACATTATGTGACTATACTATTTGTGTGCAGTAGCCTACCATCTTTAAAAATATGTTGTGTCTGCCTCTTTGATATATTAGACTACATTCAGAAACTGCATCCTATGGAAACTGGGTCAATTATTAATCAGATGTGAAAAGATTACCCATGTTATACTCTTTAAGAGAAGGATTTGGTTATGATTCCATAACTTAAAACAACTTCTACATACTCTCTTTCCCTACATGCAATAGCAATAGCAGCCCATGCCAGTGCATCTGTGGCTCTGCTATTCTTTCTATTTGAGCAATGGGAGTGTGACATCTACTGGTGGATCTTTGCCATTTGCAGGTCAGTGTATGATGTATGTGATTTTGGAAACACATTTTTTCCCTGACAACATTTTTCCCAGCACTGGCTGTCCACTGCAGTGGGTCGGTCTCCTTGTCTTTCTATGTATTTCAGAAGTGGGAATGCTGGACTTATTGGGTTATTTTTGCCTTCTGCAGGTTGGTGTGTGTGTGTGTGCGTGCGTGCGTGCACGTGTGTGTGTGTGTGTGAGGGTGTGGGATATGGATATGCACATTTGTACGTTTACATTTAGCAGAACCTTTTATCCTAACCCAGGTCCTTTGAGACATTCTACACAGTCCGCCCTGTACATCAAACATTTAAAAAAAAATACAACATAAAATTACATTATGTTACGTTTGTTTATGAAAATTACATACGAATAGCCTATATATGCATAAATATGCACGTTAACAAAGTTTTTGTCAAACCATTTATCATAAGTGAACGCAATTTACAGAGGCATCAGCAGTCTCCAAAGCATCTGTAGATTAGTTAACCTCAATTGCATTGTAATGATCACACACCATTAAATGCTTCAAAATGTATTGCTAAGAACAGGTCGTGTAACATGCCTCTCTCTCTCTCTCTCTCTCTCTCTCTCTCTCTCTCTCTCTCTCTCTCTCTCTCTCTCTCTCTCTCTCTCTCTCTCCAGTGTGCTTCCGGCATTTGTGGAGATCCTCCTGTTTATTGCTGTGTTTGGACTGAAGAAAAAGGCAATATAATATAGTTTTTATTCGAAACATGGACCATGTGTTGCAGTTAAACATCTAATGCCTACGATGTTTAGTCGGGTATAATTCTGGAGGAGATTGCAAGACATTTCCAGTCAGTAACCTCTTAATGGATGGATGTGTGTGTATCTATGTCATGCTTGTTTTTTGAAATCCTCACAAAGCCAACCAGTCCAGGTGTTTTATATGACAAATAGACTTGCTTAGTTAGTACAGTATGCTATGCGTGTAGTATGTGTGTAGGCTACGTTAACTGTGTGCCAAGGAAATATTGCAGATGTGTAGAAGTGTAGAATTTCATCAGGTTTCTATGAAAATTATGTCAACTATGTTGTTGTTGTTGTATTTATATTTCAAATACACGTTTTCAATTAATTTCCCCTCCTAAGTTCTTTAGATGGACTAGACCCCGCCCACAGGTGTTTCTAGTCTTTTGGTCCGACTGGCTTGGTCCAGAAGCTTCACATAAAACAGGCTCGGTGAAAACGTTATTTGCATCGTATAGCACCCGCACGAATATAACGAATTAACACTAAACTAAATGGGTAAGTAGATGATATACATTTTAGCTGCAGGAAATTTGCAAGGCAATATTAACTGCAACGAAGGGATAAAGTGTTGTGATGCAATTGAGACCATGTAGCATTATGCTAACCGGTGACTATGCTAACCAGCCTTTCTCCAGATCGCCTAGTGTCGTTGACATTTGGAATCTCTTTGCAAATGAGGTTGGAATATTAACATTAAGAGGGCATTTTACTGCTTATATAAAATGTTTAATTATACCTATTACTGCTGGGCTAATATTGCTTTCCCAACTTGCAGCTAACATTGTCGGACGCATTTGTCTGCGTACACTGACGTGGCTCAACGATTAGATTCATGTAACATGACATTGTCGGGTTACTGTACATGTTTTTCGAACTAATAAACGGATAATATTAAACTCACATTTGTGAAAATTCGCTTTTATTTGCTCGTTATGTATGTCCAATGTAAAGTAATGACAGCTTATACAGTTAATTTGCCTCTTCAACATCAGTTTTTCATTGTGACTGTTTGCAGCGGCGAACACAGGCACGTCGCTGGTACTGTCCAGTCTGCTGTCAGTGCTAGTGTTTGCAGGGATGCAGATGTTTAGCAAGCAGCTGGGCTCTACCGAATGGCTGACAATCCTGGGAGGGTTCCTTGGCTCTGTACTCTTCATCTGCTCCCTCACCGTATCCTTTTTTCGTCGTGGCATCACAGCGTGATTTAGCTGCCCACCAGCAGTTTGTAGTTCTTTATAAAAATTAAGTCTTGTGTACTATACCAACATATACTTACGGTATGCTATTGCATTCTTACCATACAGAGTTGTACCAGTCACCCCTTAACTTTATTCTCAGGCATTCAATAATTTGGAAAATGTAATATTTGGGAAGGGATTCCAAGCAAAGATATTTCCAGAAAGTAAGTTTTTACAGGCTCACCAAAAATCTGTATCTAAGGTTTGCATTATTAATAGTCTATTATGCTCACATTGAGTCCCTCGTTTTCTAAACATCTTCCAGCATGGATGGATACTGTACTGCGCTTACATCGTTGTTTACTTTGTTCGCTAATCTCTTCCAGTATTGGTGTGCCTCCTTCTCTCAATGTTTGCGTCCGGTCTGGTGCACCGTGTGTGTGTCACAACATGGTGAGTACAAGTGCTAGTTATGCTAGTTAATTTTGAATGCCGTCCAGTAACTCCATGTAGTTGTGTGGGTAACTCTGTAGCACAATACTGTCCAATGCTGACTCTTTGTTTGACCATGTTCATCTTCCACCTCAGTCTGATCTTCTCGCTCCTCGCCCTCTACTACATTAACAAAGTGTCAGCTGCCCTCTACCAAGCGGCCGTTCCTGCAGCAACTCCTGCCAAGGCAGCCAGCAAGAGCAAAAGAAAGAACTGAGCCGCCACAACCAAATTATGTCAAACCAGTGATATTTTAGAATATCTTATTATATTCTTGCCCATAATGGATGGATTCATAATGTTATTATATTCTATCGTACAATTACATAATGCATTATGTATTTGTCGAAGATGAGGAAATTATGTAAACTATAATAAGGCAGTCTAATTTCTCTGTAAAAATTGCTTCCCACTATATGGCCTTTTGTGAGATTAGGTATTATGGATGCACAGAGAAATGATGGTTTTAGATTTGAGCAGATTTGGAGCAGATTTGGAGTGAAATAGCCATCAACATTCCTTTTTGTCAACACGTGTTGATTAAGATATGTCCTGAATTTGTTTTTGCTTTTCATGAACAAGGTTTCTTTGTTTTTGTTATAATAAATCTTTAATTGAGAAATGTCATGTGGCATTCTTCTGACTTGTGCGCTATTCATAGTCAAATGTCTTATAAATCAAGACAAACGCTAGGATAACTTAATCTCAAAAACAGTGTCTGTGAGAAATTGAAAAGCCTACCACTTTGTGCACTTGGCACAGAGGAGGTTACACAGAAAGCTACTTGCCTACTTGTTCATTCAGTGGTTTATTTGATAATTTAGGGTTCCACCCAAGAAAATGTTAACTTGATATGATTGCCACCACAATATTAGATAGCCTACCAGTAAATCAAATAGGACCATTCCAAGTGTTTATGTGGTTAATGTTTATCTGCACGCCCCCTCTCTTCCTCAACCCCCGTCTCCCTCATATGGTCTCCCTCCTCCCTTGCAGCAAGGCGTTGCCTTGCCCGCTACAATATAATCTACTGTATAAACTTTCCAGAGCTCTTGCTCTCCCTGAAGAATCTCAACCTAATCTTCTCTCTACCAGACCGTACACATTTTATTCATCCGCCTCTTTGTAAGTGATTTCGTGTTTCATACCTACCTTTAACATTCGATGTATTGATTAATATCATATAGGATAAACTAATGTATTTTCTTAAGTGACTGACGTCAGATCAATACAGCGATGTTTTTTTTAGTCTTTTTTTTTTTTTTTTTTTTTTTTTTTTTGTTTTTAACCGTTATTTTGGTTGTATTTTCTGGAACAGTTTTGCAATAGTTAGGCTTTAGAGGACGTAGACAGTAGGCATAGCTGGCTTGTAACACAGCTACTTAGTGCTCGACCCTTTTAAATTGTTTTTAAAATGTCTTCAGTGAAACATGATACACATTCTCTTGTACAGATTACACTATAGCTAACGTATAGACCACATGAAAGTGCTTGCTGTTGCGGGAGTCCAGATTAGGAGTCAAGCTTAAATGTTAGAGAGATGAACAATGTCCAAAGAATTTGCTTTGGGTGCCAATGAAACCAACACCCATACCCTCCCTCAAAGATTTAAAAAGTTATTTTGTTAAAATTCGCCTGTTGTTTGCGGTTTTGAGAGTAGGCCTAATAAACTAATGATAAATCTAGATATTTATTATCTTTGATGTGCTCTTTTATTGCTCGATTTGTCCGATCTAATAAGGAATTCGGTTTGTATTTTAAACCACACGTAGTGCTGCCAAATCAACTGGCCCTTGCACTTCCTCTATTTCCCCTGTGCTTTCAGCATTCCATCCTGCAGCCATGCCTTCTGAGCTGGAGAGGAGCATTGAGTCCTTGATCGTGGTGTTCCACCGCTATGCTGATGAAGACGGTGATGGCGCAACCCTGTCCAAGAAGGAGCTTAAGAAGCTCATGGAGACAGAGCTGGCCAGCTTTCTCCAGGTGGGTGCTATGCCTTTACCACCTATACCTCTTACAGACTCCTCCCGTGGACCGACTGCCACCACGCGCTAACCCATCCCTGTGTTTTCCTCTCAGTCCCAGAAACACCCAGACACAGTGGGTAAGATATTGAAGGATCTGGACCAGGATAGGGATGGCAAAGTGAACTTTGAAGAGTTCGTGTCTCTGGTGGTTGGCCTCTCCATTTCCTGTGACAAGTGCTACCAGCTCAAGCATAAGAAGGGGAAGAAGTGAGGGCCAAACCACATAACAAGAATGTTGCATTTCTTTGTAAGGTGTATGTTTATGGGTTCATAATTAAAAAAAGTGCATTTGGAATATTTTATCAAATGGTCAGCTGATTTATTAATTTATATGGGGTTTTGTACCATCAGGCTTTGTGTGGGTTTCTATAAATTCAGAGTTAAAATACACCATATCACTTTTTGCGAGATTCTCATAAAATACCCATAAATATTAGCGTACAATCACTTAATGCCTTGAAGAGACATTCCTGCACGGCAGACACATTCCTCCCACTGTTACATTTGAGCATGTGCTGACATCATGGGAATGGGTTCATCTCTCCCAGCACAAAGGCCAGAATCTCTGGAGTGTTGCACTGAGGCCAAATACGCATGCTTGTGTAAGTGCTGTCTTATAATTAATCGCTTAGTTCGCACATACCAGCAACAAACCATAGTCAGATGTGTTAAGAGTTACAAGGAGGGGGAGATTTTGGGGGATACATATTGAAGTTTTCAGCTAAGAATTCTGTTGTTTGGCCTCACCGCATGTTTCTCAAACACTATAATGGTTTTATTTTAAGAATTTGAAAATAGTAGTGTACAGTATACAAAATGGATGCAACAAATAAACTCAAAGTCAAGTTTATTTATTTAGCCCTTATCACATTAGTCTAAAAAAATCGCACAAGCCCATTTCACATGGAAACATATTACACCAAACTTAAATTTGTGTAAGATACAGGATATCATCAACACTAAACTGTCTAAACAACACTAAGACTGACGTAATAAGCATTTCTAAAATTGAATTGTTTGTGAAACTGTACTAGGCAACTATCATAACATTTCCTCTACCCTCTTCCTCTACCTTAGTCGGACATGCCCTAACATTAGTTAGTCTTGCACTGGTGTTTTTGGTGCTTCTGGTTTTTGGCATCTGACAATATTGTTGTCATTGGTTGATATGATTTCTAGCTCTATAATGAATATTTTAAACATTTGAAATTTTGTTAGTAGTGTTAGTTAAAGTAAAACGATATACAGCATATTTTTGAATACCTGCAATTTGTCAAATGACCACAAGATGTCACACATAAACTAATGGGAAACGTTTGTGTACAAAGTCTCTGCTTCACGCTCTACTCACCTCTCTTTCTCTGTTTCAGCATTATTTATTAAACTGTTTATTCAGGACAGTCTCATTCAAGCATGTAGTGTCAATTTCATGAGATACCTGGAAATGCACGCACGCACACACACATACACACCTTTAACGTTTCCAGTTCAGGTTGTTTGCATGTAGGATGAAATGCGTACTCTATTTGTGTACACCTATAATTAGGAAGCTATGGCTCAGCTCTTTTACAGACGTCTTAGCCTCCAAACACAAATCTCAAGCCTAAACATCAAGCTAGATTTGAACATATATCTTAAATGCACAATTAACATGACGTAACATTAATGTGGCCGATGGTACATTTTATAATTTCTATAAGTGCGTTCAATAATATATGAGTTGAGGTGTAACAAGAACCAGTACCATACACCTCTATTCTCTAACAAAGATCAAGGCTGTATTCTATTTGCAACGTTTTGCAATTTTTTTTAAAAAAGCCCTCACATTTCATAAGGTGTGACATGTTTGTTTTCATTTTGCTATACTGAACGACTTGGTTCCCACTGTTAATCGCCTGTGCTCCTCACTGCCCTTTGAACACTGGCACATATAAAGAATAGGAAAACAAGTTTCAATTCACTATTTCAAATATTTGTATTTTTCTCATTTTAAACAATGAAATACTTGTGCTTGTCATCAGTGTGGACCTACCCACCCCCTTCTCCCTTTCTCGAGCAGTGACACAGCAGCACCTCCACGCACCAGCTAGCACAGGGTGAAGAGATGAACAGCCTTTATTGTAATGACCAACACATGATCTGTCCTCTCCAGCCTCAACCTCTCCCCTGCGAGGAGAATCTGATAGCGCTGGACAGGTAATAGGACCGAACCGAAGAGAGGCCAGACTGAGGCTTAGCTGTGTGAAATGACCAATAAAGAGGACTTGGTACGGGCCAATAGGGCAGAATTCTAGAGGGAAACCATGTCTGTCGCTTGGCTGCCTCAGAGCAGATTGATGGAAAAAATAGAGTTACGTAAAAGCTAGGCCGAATGAACGAGCATGTAGAAACTTATACATTCAGGCACACATATTTATTGGTTGTTTTTCCACAAGGCTGGAATGCGTTTTCTCACCAAAGGCTCAACAAGTTTGTAAAAATGTAGTTATTACATTTAGTTAGCTACTGTAATTAGTTAGACCGTTTTTGTGTTATTTTCTGCACAGCATCTGTAAAACATCACTGCTGGCTGCTGCCATAGAAAAACATGTGCATCCACACAATTTTGCAAACACACGCCCACCCCAGTCTATGACTCAAATCCTCCATTTTGGCCTGGAGCAGAACCTCCTCACTGTAATTTTCCACAGCTCAGAAGCTGACCAGCCAGCCCCCTGACTGAAAAGAGAATATCTTTAGAGCAAAGTAGCGTATGTGTGGTCTAGAAGGACTACTCTTTTGTATTCAAAAATCATGAAAAAGAGGGTAAAAGGAAGATAATAATATAGCACCTATGTGAGACAAGACTTGTGAGTTAGAGAGACACATTCCAGGGCATTAATCCCTAATGTGAATGTTCGTGTCTGTGCTTGTCTGTGTGTGTGTGTGTGTGCATGTTCGTGTGCGTGCGTGTGTGTGTGTGCGTGTGTGTGTGTGTGTGTGTGCGTGCTGGGGTGTGGGTGTGGGTGTGGGTGTGGGTGTAGGTGTAGGCCTGTGTGAGGCTGCTCTTTAAGTAGAGGCTTTCCCCCTAGGTCTTATAAGAGTCACACAGGACCAGTGACACAGACATCTGCTCTCTTTCCCTGGTGAAGCCCATTCAACGGTGAGTAACACATGCTTGGGTGACAGGAAGGGAATTTTGTGTAAAGACAAAAAACAGGAAAGGTGGTATTACTGTATGTTTATTTACGCCAAAATGACTGCACAGTTTCCTTTTATGGCTTTCAATTGTCATTTTATTTTTCACTTTATAGCTACCCTCTCTGTGAAATAGGTTATTTTAAATGGCACCTTTGAAAAAACATTTCAGTATGTTTTTAAGTATCCCTATCGGAATGTTCTAGTTTTTGCAGTGGTGTCTAAAGGGACCGGAAATGGTGGCATTTAACTGAAGTGGCTCTCTTTTTGTTACAAAAGGAATGACATAATAATCAAAAGTGATCATCTCTTATCCACTAGCTAGGAGCCATGCCTCATCTAGAGCAGACCATTGTGTCCATGGTGGACATGTTTGATAAATATGCCAGTGAAGACAACAAGAAGCACCAGATCAGCATGGATGAGTTCAAGAAGATCATCGAGAAGGAAATGGAAAGCCCTGAGCTGAAGGTTAGACTGCAACCACTGATAGAGAAGGAGAACCAAACATTATCATCCTCTTGTTTGTCAGTGTGTGTGTGTGCGCGCGCGTGTGTGTGCGAGTGCGTGTGCGTGCGTGGGTGCTTGAACTCTTCTGGCATGTTGACAAGTAAAACATTTGCAATTCACCGCTCATGTTACAGCATGGAATGATTTAGTATTTGCAGTTTGCTTAGAATAAGTATGTGTCCTTCAGGGAAAGATCCATGCAGATGATGTAAAGGAGGCCATGGAGGTCATGGATAAGAACCATGATGGTGAGGTCAACTTCCGGGAGTTCTCCCGGTGCGTGGCGGTCCTGGCCAAGGGCTACTACAAACACAAGAGAGGCAAGGGCAAGAAGGGCAAAGGCAAAGAAGAAGATAGCTAAGGGAAGATAATGAAACCCCCACAAAGCTTCACGTACCATATTTACATTTTAACAAGGTGTTCTGTATATAGGTTTTATGTTTTTTTGGCTAGAAGTGGAAGTGGGAAAAAAACAAATGCACTATAGACATGGATGCAATTGGCCTATTGCACTCTTGAAGCGTCTTGCTTTCTACGTGGCCTGCATGCAACATATCTTTTTGGTACATTTTAAATGTGCAGAATGTAATTTTCGGTGTCTCGGTTTGGAAATGTTTCATTGCTGTTTGAAAATTAATAAAACCCAAGAGAAAGGATGAATTATTGTGTTGTTGGGGCAATCGCATGCATCACTGTGGAATAAAACAAAACCCAGATTCTCTCATTCTCTCAGTCATGCAGGTTGGGTCCACTCATATTTCAATTATTATCAGTCACGGTGATCAGATACTACCATTTAGGGTCAAATTAAATTCTAGTTACTCGGGAAACACAGGAAACAATCCAGACATCTTATCTCATGTAGGCAGGTCAAATTGCATTTTGGACGCATATTATAATTCATGACTTCTTAATTGGACAACGTGTTTATTTGTATTCTAACCAGTTGCTGTAAAGCAATAGCTAACCATTAGGTGGTGCTGCTTACACATACTGTAGTACGCAGGGCTCTCTTTGACAAAGCCTGTGGATAGTCGACTGATCTATTGACGGGCCTCATTTAGGCGTCACTTCTGCGTTATGGGACCTTAGTTTGGAAAAAATATGTATGGTAGTCGGTAGAATAAAATTAGTTTTAGATCCCGTTTGCTTTGTGACACCAAGCACACATATGATGTTTGACAATTTAAAATACAATTATTAGAGTCAAGAAAGCCTCAGTTTGTCGTGTATTTCTTGAAGTATAAGACTGTGAAAATATGTAATTAATAAGACTACAAACCCCGTGTCGCGAAGTGTCATGACGTTGTCTCGCCACAATCCTCAAACCATTGTTTTGATGACGTTTGTGCGACGAAAGCTGTAGTTCACTGAGTGTTATACACACAAAACTAAAGATGACTTTATAGGTTCACAACAAACTGCAACGTTCTTGACTTGAAAATTTATATTTTATATAGATACACATCATATGTCACAATTCAAACGGGATCTAAAAATAATTGTATTCTTGCCGTTGACTACCATACATATTTTTGCTTATATTTCATAATTTTTGTTGACTTTTGAATACAAAAACTACACTTTAAATAGCAAATGCACTTGCACCCCTCTGAGTGCTGGAGTAGGAGTGTTACAATGTGGTGTGTTTTGTATAATTAAACGCTTCCACAATGTTCGAGAAGCCTTTTTACTCAATTGCTCAACCTTAAGTCTTATCAAGTCAAAATGCTTTTGGAATGTGGGTAAAGTAAAAGGTAGGCTACTAGAAGTGTCATGGATTGAGGTAGCATCCACTTCCAGTTCTGTGGGAAGTCGATGACTGCCCTCATGTTTGGCAAATCAACCTAACAGGCAACAGCAGACCGACTGTTGCTGTTGTTTTCATCTGATAATTACTATGCAATTCAGAATGTATTCACTGAAATACTGGCTGCAACATATATGCCTATTTTAGCATATTTTTACAAATTCCCAGCATTGCTTTCTTTTAACCATATTTACATTTACATTATTAGGCCTATAGAGTTAACTTACAAGGCTCTCACCTTGTAACCATTTGTATTGATGCTTTTTGTGGACTATGGCTGCAGGACGGTGTAACGTTTAAATCATATGCATACGTTTAATGAACATTAATGGAGGTGGGCTGTGGGTTGAATAACATTCCTGTCTAGCAACAACAAACCACATTTGGTGAAATCATTTGCTTAGGAAACATTCAGCAAATTGAATTATGTCTAGAACTCGTATGTGTCTTTCATTCTAAGCCATGGCTCTGTACACTATATGGTCATAATACATTGGCCATAATGATTGGATATAAGGGTTACAGTATAGCCACTTCCACCTACAGGTTAGATTTGATGCTAATGAGATATTTCCCTTCCACTTTGCATGAGATCTTCTGGGCGGTGGAAATGGAAATGAGGAAGATGAGCTCTATGCCATTATATGGAACATTTCAACATTTATTTTAACTTCTGTATGTTAATGTTGCGGACAGAGTGGTGGACACAATCCTTCTTGATCTACCTTCAAAGATGCTTGCTGTGTTACAAGGACGTGGAGTGTTGTTAGTCAATACTAAGTCAACTTTTGCATAGTTTCAGCGTCTTCCGTTGATTAAATGTCCGTCAAAAAAAAGTGCTTTGTGATGACCCATGTAAGCATGTCAGCACTATCAGGAAGTGGGGTAGTAGGTTTTAATTGGCTGTGAGTATTGTCACAAGACAATGTATAATTCTGTGCAGTGCTAGTGCCGTTGTTATGCGACAAGAGACGCTAGCCAGGTATTAAACAAAAATACAGTTTAATAGGAACTGTAAAGAAAATTCACACACAAAGTCAACAATAACAGGCAAGCACGGTTAGGCATAGACAACAATAAAAGAAGACGGTAACTTACAAAATAATAATAAGAACAACTCAAAAAGGAGGAGACTAATAATTTAACCAGGCACAGGTGTGGAAAAGCCCTGGCTGCCACTTGTCTCAGGTCGGTTATTAGTACTGGCACCGCCCTACCACGGCACGTCGCCATGACAATAATGCTTAACTCAAAATTTAAGTCTTTCCTTTATTTTAAGCAGTAACCATAGCATACTCATTTAACACACTTACAAGACCTGCAAACAGCTGTCATGTCGTACAGTGCACCGAATTCCTCAGCATAAATGTAATGTTTGATTCGGTCATTAGTTATGTAGGTGGTTGTTGTGCATGTCAATCAAAATACCTCTCCTGTCAAGTAGGCAGTTAGCTCGCTACACACGCTACATTACAAATATGCATTTTAACAAAACAGTTTATCTCACTGTCAAAGCTCACTCAAATAACCAATCACAAGTCTGTACAGTAAAATAAATGTAGCAATTATGCATAAATGCAGCAATTTCCTTCTGGAATGTCATATCCACCCTGGCAGTCTCCACCCCACAGACTGCCAGGCATCAAATAAGGATCTGGTATTGCCCCTTCCACCTAACTAACTAAAACTAATATGGGGTTTAGGAAGGAGAAGTAAAGTAATGCCACTATTGTTTTCCCACCAACATGTCTTGATCTATGATTCCAAAAGTACCAAAACATTCCGAAGCCGTTTAAGTGAAAACTGAAAATGTCCCATAATTACACAATAGCCCTAATGTCATGAGAGACAACTCTTTGTCCATGTCTTCTTCGCACTTGTCTTCTTCGTCCTCTTTCCTCTTGGTGCAAGATGTGTACTAGCATTTGGATTTTTTATTAAGTTGTGTTTAAAGGGGAAGCATGTCACCTCCTATTCAATTTTTGTGTCTTACAGCTAGATCATTTTATTTAGTGTTTTGCAAAAGAGAGAGAAATATAGTTTCACCTGAGGTGTGTTTATGTTCTTTGACCGACAAGTTTCAGAAATTGTGTGATAATGATAAAGGTTTTGTGTTACTGTGTAAACAGTGTTTATCAAACATGTTAGCATTTGAAAAATGTGCTTATATGGTGTTAGTTGGATTATGATCGAGAAAAGAGTTCATGTATTTTTGAGGAATGTTGTCATTGAATGCATTTTGTATGAAAGCAATGAAAAATTATGCACATTTTGTTCCACATAGACTGCTGTTGTATTGGCTGTGTGAAACTGTAAAAGTGCAGCTGCATATTTGTGTTTTACATATTTGTCAAGACTATTAAATAGCCTATACCATAGCAATATTCACATTCATTACCACCTTAATGAAACGCATGATATTTAAATTATGTTGACACAACCATGGTGGACATATCTTTCCTAGCAACTGGAACCGGTTTAGCGAGTTTACAGCACTGAGAGACGTGGAATATGATCTACCATTATTGTGCGTATAGTATACTGAAGCAAAAATCTACAGAAATAAAGCACAATCTATAACTTTGTTGTTAGCCATGTGAACGTTTCACATCCCAGCTGCTGTTAACGTTCATTGAACACAAGCTAAACATTACATCGTTCTGAATGCACCTATACATGCATGTGGCAGCTGTCTAAATACAGTTCATTGTTAACACTAAATTCTCCCCAAGATCCACTTAAAACACACATTTGTTTCACACCAACTGTATACAAAGGGTGGGAAACAAATATTTAACACCCATTATAGCCACACATCCACTGTATTCTTCAAGTGAAGATATGATGGAAAGAGAAGGAACGGGAAATTATTATAAATATGAGAACTATGTCTCAGGCTCAGAGAATAAACTATACAAGTGAGACCCAAATGTAGACACCACACAAAGCAAAAAGATGGTTCAGAATTTAATCCAAAATGGGGCAGGCAAAAATCTAAACATTAGCAGGAAATTATTGGGACACAGTCTCAGGTTGAAGGTACATAATCACAGGCAGGGTCGATGTCAGGACAGCCGGGGTAAATTGGACCAAATGGCAGAAGCAGGTAAGGAAGGGGGAATAATGCTGGTACTGTACACTTATTTACTGAAACAGACAAAACAATGAATGACAGATACTTTCAAAACAATATTTGGCAGTTGATTAGATGAACCATCTGGTCGTTTTCACTGTCGGCACACCTAAAGCAGGCCCGTATAGCTGCTGATTGGAAAGTTCAATTGCAACCCGGACACATTCAAAATGATTCCTAGGCTTTCCAAACTGATTCTCACTCAAAATTAAACTGAAGCTAGCCTTGCGAGATCATCCAGCTACCAAAAAGGTGAACTCAATAAGGGCAATCAGGATGTGACAGCACTTAAAGTACAGTATAGTCAGCTCATTTGAGCTTGAAGTTAGCAAGAATGACTAACCCTGCCTTTAATTAAGCAAATTTGACCTTGATTGGGATGTGATTAAACAGAAGCAAGTGCCCACCTGTACACAAATATCAATATTTACCATGAATCAAAGGCAATAGAACACTGCCTCTACAATAGCTAATTCACAATTTGCCAAATTGTGTAATGTTGTACTGTATCTTTCCATCACAGTTAAGAAACAGGATGTGTGTAAGAGGAACCAAGTGAAGAGAGATTTTTTTCATTCTCTTCAATTGGTTCCTCTTACACACATGGTACATATGTCTCTTAAAATATCAAAAATTTTGATTTTAGATATTTTAAGAAACATATACACTGCCAGACATGACAAGCATGTCACCACTATTCATACGGCCATTCACAGATATTCATAGAGAGCAGTGGTGGGCCGTGTATTTCACACCTAGGCCTTCAGTGATGTCCTACTTAGTCCGACTTCAATAGATCCCACTCATTATACTATAATTTATGACACCACGTGACCACGGCTGGAGAAATAGTATACAGAAACACACTTACGCACTACTGGGCATTGCATCACCTCAATTGCGTACAAAACGGGCTATTTTCCAGCGCATTTAAAAATCAATAAACCCGCACCAGCAATTAAAACATCTCTACGTGGTACTGTCGAAACAAAAAAATAAAAGGGGATTGTTACGGCCTGGCTTCTGGGCCGTAAACCAAACACATACTTAACAAACAGAATAACCCAGAATGAGGTGTGAAAGTCTGTAAGTGTATGTACCGAAGGGGTGTGTGTGTGTGTGTGTGTGTGTGTGTGTGTGTGTGTGTGATGCATGCTGACCAAACTAACAACCCAAAACCAACAAACAGAATGTGTGGTGCCAGGAGAGTCACCAGACAGTGTGCTGGAACACACCTATATCTAATTGCATCCCCAGGTGCCCTTAATCAGCCTAATTAGTATGTCTACAGCCAATAAAGACCAGAGGCCTGCTGAACCAAGGC
>JAODUH010062623.1:2500-17421 GCA_027564835.1 Typhlichthys subterraneus | reverse complement strand
CCCCCCCCCCCCAACGTAGATTACATTTTGAAGTGAAAATATGCAATGTATTGATCGCGATTAACTACGTAACGCATGCGATTAATCGCAATAAAATTGAATGACGGTGTAGATTAATCTAGGGATGGGCATTATTTTTAAGATGGGCTTCATTCTCAAACACAAGCGCGCGTGCACACACATACACATACATTTAATACAGCTTTGCTCATAGCACAGCAGACTATTTCTGAGGCTTCGTTTACCTGTTTCGCCAACTTGAAGTTGAACTCCCACATGACCTCGGGCCGAGATCCCGAGATCTTCTTAATCCAGAACAACAGACACTGCGAAACGGAAACAGAAATTCAGGAATAATCTAGTTTCAGACGTCATTTGCACTCACTCGTGGTTTAGATGGAGAGCACATGCCGAAACAACATTGAACGGTGTCTTGGATCGTGTTTAACTAGTGTTTAACTTTGTTTTCTTTGGCCAGGGGCAATGAAATACATCAGAAAACTAAAGAATGTA
This sequence comes from Typhlichthys subterraneus, assembly GCA_027564835.1. Taxonomy (NCBI): domain Eukaryota; kingdom Metazoa; phylum Chordata; class Actinopteri; order Percopsiformes; family Amblyopsidae; genus Typhlichthys; species Typhlichthys subterraneus. The sequence goes on along the minus strand of JAODUH010062623.1, from coordinate 16,908 downwards.
CCAGTCAATTTCTTATTTGAATTAATGTATTCCATTAAAAAAGAAACTCACATGTATAGCCTATCACTGGGTCATGACATCCATGAAGTATCTACAAAAACACTAGGTTACAGTGCAGTGTAGTTCTATAAACATGCTGTCGTATTCTAAATTGTTCCAAGATGACTGAACATAACTGCAGAAGGGGCATTAATTAAGCAAAATGTGTACTAAATATAGTATACATGTTGAAATACAGAGCACAGAGTGAGAGAAAAATGCTGGTAGCGAGCATGTGTATTACCTTAAAACACACGCTATGTGTTTGGATGTAAAGACGTTATCGTTAAGTTTATCCAAATAAATCATCGAATAGGCTACAGTTTTCCAGGTTTCAGACAATAGTGAGAACTGAATTTCCGTAAAGTTATGCTAACTTAATTGGAATTTTAACTGAGAAGGGATTTCATGACAGGCGGAAAGTATTGTTTGACGGACAAAATGGCAGATAGGAACAAATCTGCTTTCTGTTTGGTCGACTGCATGTCCAAATCTATGGCGATGTTTAGTTGTTTGGAACCGGACTACCTACTAGACTATTGCAGTAAAATGTAACATTATGTTACGTAGCCTATTTCATTAAATTGAGAGATTAATTTAATTAATTCACACATTTATTTGTGCATTGTCAACATCAATCATGAAACGTATGATCGAGCATTGCTGTCAGACGAGCACTCGAGTACCTGTGCCCATCCCTAGATTAAAGTACAGCTGTTAGTCAATTTTATTGCGATTAATCGCATGTGTTACGTAGGTAATCGCGATTAATAAATCGCATATTTTCACTTCAAAATGTAAACAACATTTTTTTTCCCTCAAGTGTTTTACAACAAGATATGGTCAGCTTTATGCAAATGCTTGTATTTATTTTAATTTTAAAATAATTACAGTTAAATAAACATATAAATGTTACGCACACAGATCAAAGGTTTCATGTCTATTTATTTACCTTCGAGTTGAGCAAGGTGGTGGGAGTGGAGTCTGGCAGGGCAGATATTTTAGCGATGCGTGTGCTGAATGGCTCATACAGGTGGAAGAGGGAGCGAATCACGCGTGCACGTAGGCAGATCATCCGGTCAATCGAGTCTGGCTGGAGACGAAATGGTAGATCCACATCCACACTGTAGTGTCTGAGGAAGAATGAGATGGGCAGGGCCAGAGCCATGTAAAGAGAGAGTTGCATCTCCATTCACTCCAATGGACTGTTTTTTTTTCACAGCAACGGAGCCTCAAAATAGTTCCTGGGTGGAGGCCTCTGGGAAGACCCAGGACTAGTTGGAGAGATTATATCTCCACACTGGCCTGGGAACACCTCGGGATCCCCCAGTCAGAGCGTGCTAATGTGGCTCGGAAAAGGGAAGTTTGGGGTCCCTTGCTGGAGCTGCTGCCCCCGTGACCAAGACTACGGATAAGCGGGAGAAGACGGATGGATGGATGGATGCAAGCTAAATGTAAGATGATAAACTTTTTGTCAAATTAAACAAATATCTCCTCGCATTTCGCTATCTTACCATTCTCTATGCGTGTTGCACAAAATAATCAGATTTTGCTACACAGCCCTGGCTCCGTAAATAGTAACATAAACAAAGTGGTGAACACAGCTCGTATCAACAAAGCCGTAGTACTACAATTTGCTTCACAATGCATTTCTAGGTGTGAGGCGTCGCCGCGGAAGACCGCGGAGCGATACTATTATGATTTGAGCTCAAAGTTAGCAAGAATAACTGACCCTGCCTTTAAAGCTCAATCAATTCAGGAAGTATTTGTATATTGTATGTACAGTTCTGTAAGGCTTCTGGTTGGCCCTGGAGGCAAACGTTCCAGGCGAGACATCTCCAGTTCCAACCTGCTCCAGAAACACCTCCTGTACAGCCTGCTCCAGAACCCAGAACCACCTCCTGTACAGCCTGCTCTAGAACCCAGAACCACCTCTTATAAAGGCCTGCTCCAGAACCCAGCATCCACCTCCTGTACAGCCTGTTCTAGAACCCAGAACCACCTCTTATAAAGGCCTGCTCCAGAACCCAGCATCCACCTCCTGTACAGGCTGCTCTAGAACCCAGCACCACCTTTTATAAAGGCCTGCTCCAAAACACAGCACCACCTCTTATAAAGGCCTGCTCCAGAACCCAGCACCCACCTCCTGTACAGCCTGCTCTAGAACCCAGAACCACCTCTTATAAAAGGCCTGCTCCAGAACCCAGCACCCACCTCCTGTACAGCCTGCTCCAGAAGGCTGCGGTGCACGTCACCATCCAGGCGTTGTGGCAGATCAGGGCGAACCTGCACACGTCGTCCGGACGAATGTAGGACGACAGCACCAGCCAGATGTCCACCGGATACTCCCCTCCATCATCACTGCTGCCGATGCTCTCTGAGGGGGCCAACACGGCCATTACTGCCAGTTCACTAATAGTATGCTGCATTCATTCACTGTTAAAAGCAGGGTTAGCTATTCTGGAGAATGCTTGCTAACGCCAAGCTCAAATCAAAACAACATCGCTCTGCAGCGCCGCCCCACACATTGAAACACATTGTGAAGCAAAGCGTAGTACTACCACGGCATTGTTGTTGCGTGCGTTGTTTGACACTTCGTTTGTGTTGCTATTTACGGAGCCAGAGCTGTGTAGAAGTGCACTGTATCAGATTATTACACATTATAACACGCACAGAGAATGGTAACCTAGCGAAATGTTTAAAGAAATTTGGTGAATTTTAAAAAGAATGTATTCGCTTACAATTAGCTTGCAATAGCCGACTATACGTTAAGTTGGATGTTAAACGTACACCGGAAGGAAATTTGTTGGGAAAATTAACGACTTGAGTCTGTTTGTATGTAAAGGTCTTGTAAATCTGTATACGTACAGTAGACTACAGTTACTGCTTAAAATAAACAGAAAGACTGACACTAGTAAATAAGGCAGTATGCTAGCATCGTGCCGGAATTATGCCGATAATTATGAATGAAAATCTACTACTCCACTTCCTGAATGTGTTGTCATGTTTACAGGGGTATACGAATCAGACGTTCAGCACAAGTTGCTTACTGTATGTGATGTACTGCTAATGGAGGGAAAAGGGTGAGACCTTTTTTCAATATAATCATAAGAGTACTACATTGTATCATGTAAACAGAGTATTAAATGCCAGTGGTTCTTCTAACCTGCTAAATTAATGTCTAAACAGAAGTAACAAATATAAAGCGCATGCTACTAGACACACACCTTTCCTTCTCTTGTTTTTCTTCTTGCGGGCTGTTTTGGTCTCCCCCTCCCCGTCTTCCCCGGGCTCAAGGTCGTCGCCGCTCTCCGAGGCTCCTCCCCTCACTGCGGAGGAGAGGACGTTGTGGACAACGCCCTCAGAGGCTTCGAGGCCGCAGAGTAACTTCACTGGAACAGTCAGATACACACGACAACTAAAGCCTGCGATATACCCGCTTTTAACTACGCGTACGCAAAGTGGCTACCAAGCGCATTGGGCGAGTATCCTGCGTTCCTTTGTGAGCATGAAATTAATGCTACGTGTACGCGTGGTGCAATGCAGCACATGAACTCTGGGGGCAGTATATCAGGATCGGACAGGCAGATTAACAGCAGTTTCTAAACAAAGAACACAGAAGTTCGTAGCGCTAGTTTTAATTACCTAACATCTACAGTATATGATGTCTCCATGCCGCTCCACATTTTGAAATGTTGGTTGTTGTGGAAATTTGAAGGTAGTCAAGGAAAATATTCGGGATTTAGCCAGGGATGATTCGGCCCTGATCTGCCCCCTACTGGATATATTTTAAATCATCCAAGCGCACGCACGGTAGGCAGGCATCTGTATGAACAATTCCTTTCGCGATGCACAGAGGAGGGGGTCACAAGATGATTTTCAGAAATGAAATAACATTTAGAAATGATGAAAACAGCATAGTTTAGCCTTATTTGTTAGTTGTAGTACTTTATACATTACTTTGATGTATTCTGCTACTAGCCTATATTAAAATACTATCAAATAATAATATGGCTGTTATTCTTCTACCACCTCTGGGGATAGTGGGGGTCATGAGTCTTATTTTTGGGGTCGCGAGCTGAAAAGCTTGAGAACTTCTGGCTTAAAGTGACTCTATATATTACTTTCTACCGCTAGAAACTAGCGCACCAGCATCTCAGACCAAAATAAATTATTTGTGAGCCACGCACGCGCACAGCTGAGATATGAAAAACAGAGGAGCTCAGATTACAACACACACACAGGGTGAGTGTGATGTTATTCTTTGCTCAAAATGCTATTACTTCACAGTTACATATTTACTTAGTGTTACATATTAATGTTTAACATATAGGACCTTTAACGCAGAGGGCAACCGTGCTGCTAATACTACATACCTTCTTTTTCCACTGCATTCACAACGGCCTTTTTCACCCTCCCAGACTTCACAACGGCTGGGTCAGCGTTGGCATAATCAGCTACTGTCACTAGATTCAAAACAAAGCAATAGAATGCATGAGGTCAGTCTCGTAATGGTTTACTGTACCTGTTAAATGTGTAGCCATCACTGGAACATTTCAAAATGACTTGACTTTCTATACAGAAAATGTAGATCCATGAAAAACCTTTCGCTTATGTAATGCTAGTTTCTCCAACAACAACAAACCATGGAAGAGCACAGGGCACATTTAAGTCCCTCCTACACCTGAAGAAGGGGGAGGAGGAAGGGGGGGCACAGGAGATTCGCTGCAGGTCCGAGGAAGTGTCCAAGTAAAACCTAGGCCAGCCCAGTTCAGCCAGCCGCAGGCAGGACCCAACACCATAGGCCAATACCAGTATGGGAATATATTTTGATGCCTTTTTCCATAACCTTTGTGTTTTAATTCATGTTTAAAAATATATAAATTAATATCTATAATGAAATTTTCATGATAAATATTGGTATAGCATCACATTTTATCAATATAGTGCGCCCCTTCCTAAACGGAAAGTCATTTTTTTGTTTGACAGATTATGAAACGTAATAACGGATGTGTTGCCTTGTTGGTAGTGCATCCTATCACGCGACAGAATTTGGGTATACATTTCTATTTTTTGGTAGATGCCAGAAATGACAAGGAGGAAACGTCACGCAATACAAAGTCAATGGAGAGATATTCAATATTTTACCCCACTCAGTGGGTGTGGTGGAGTGTGACGTGTTGAGCTTTGTCTCTTTGGCAGAGTATAGGCCCATTTATGCTTCTGCGTCGCACCTATGAGGACCCTACAGGGTTCGGTCGTAACCACGTACCCCATCTAAAACTCAGGCATGATGATGTAACTTCGGGCTTTTTTGAGTTGTCAAACGCCTCCACTCAATTCCACTAGCGATGGGACGTTCTAAAAATGACCAATTTCAATTATTAAGCAAATTGTAAATATCTCCATCTATAGTTACAAAGGGATATAATAAGAAGCATACATAATCAACCATTAACATATGATGTTAAGCTATATAGTTTTACAAGAGCTGTGATATGGATGGTGCAATGTTTACTTTACATGAAATTAACATAAACATAAGTGGACTGAATGCAAGTTCCAAAACAGGGAGGAGTTTGGCTGTGGATTTATCAACATTCACATGGCAACAACAACAAAGAAATAATTTGTTCTTTATTCCTGATTCTTTGTGTTTGTCAGATATATGCTAATTTATTTTATATAACCTATAGAAACAATAACCACTTGTGTCAGTGATGTGTGCACCAACATGCTAGGAAGTAGAAGTCCACAATGGTTATGTGTCGTGGGTCTATTATTATTATTATTATTATTATTATTATATATAGATTGTAATGCATTACAGCAGGAAACATCGTTTAGTAAAATAAAAAAGTTAACCGAACGCAGCAAACATTCACTCCACTGAACGCAACCGAGAACTGGGGCGGTTAATTTGTGCAGCGGGCGGGCGGGCGGTCAAGATAAGGAAAAAGACCGGTACCGGTGTTAGCGGTAGACGACTACCGTGTCTATTTGTCCCAAAGTTTTTGGTGGCTACATCCTATTTGAGAGGAAATGTACTAGGTTATTTCAATATGTTTCTTGTTGATTCAATATGTCTCTGAGTTGGTGACATTTTATCAAATATTTAGGCTTGATGACTCAACTGAAATAACGCAAACAAGAATAGTACGGTAGGCCTACATTAGCCTGTGTGTAGGTGTCCAAACGTACCGTTACCGTAGCCTAAATATACACGGTAGCTACAGTACGGTACCGCACAGTAGCCTAACGTTACCTGATTCTGAACACACGTCCCCGGCCCTAAATTTCAGCCGTTTTCTGTTTCCTTTCTTGGGCATGACGGTATCAAGGATCTGTAAATACTTAACGTGGCTGTGAGTCCTGCCATGTCTCTGTGACAAGAATAGGTAAATAAAAATATAGAAAAATGAGAGAGAAATTGAGAAATGTTCCTCCGGGATCTTCAGCCATCATGGAATGACGCATGAGTGGAAGTAACGCGAGACTACGGTCGTTAGACGTGACGTCGCCAGTTCCATAATGTAAGATTTTGCACTTTGAAGTTATCATTTTCATCCACTAGATGGCAGAGTCGTTCTTTAGTCTACCTCAGAACCATAATCGCGTTGGGTTAAGCCTTGTTGTGATGCCTTGATGTAGACATCACTAGAGAAGTATGCTATTTTATGGTACGGTAATTAATTAGTAGATAAATTATTAACATATTCTTCTGTTATATAGGCCTTTTAGTCTTGCCTATATTAGCCTAATCTACAGCATGATCTTTTGACATCTCCGGCAGGGGGCGCTGTATCATATTATGGAGCTGTATAGCCTGCTGTTGCAAACGCAAACCACACGTCGATGAGGTGCCTATGGTAGGTTTGACTAGAACGCGCAATCGCCCATCATATGTCCTGGGCAGCCAGGTCCTGGACGTGCACAGCGGTGGTGCTGATGTTGAATTTCACCGCCGTAGAACTGGGCGGTAGCTAGCAGCACAGTGTGTTTGCGTTGCATCGGGGGCGTCGTCGTAGAATATATCTACATAACGCCGATGCCGAACATCGCGTGTTTGATCACAAGAGTTGTTTTCCACGGCCACAGCCTCGCCGTGACAGTTGCAGAACCCCTACGGCGACAGTGGGAGGTGTAGGCTATACGACGACTCGGCGGCGCGGTGTGTGCAACGGGGAGATGGTAACGGAGAAGGCGGTTGCAGATGCGACTTGTTTGCTCTGTACCCGCCGTTGCACTTGAATTTCGCCTGGGTGCGTCGAATATTTGTTCTTGGTTGTGGTTGTTCCGACCTATTATGACCGTTCGCAGCACAACGTTACGCAGCCGAAGCATACGCCTGAGCATCTCCGAGGAGCTGTCAATCAACATCACCCTGGAATTCTACATGTGAGTGCGCTGCGCGTTGGACTGGGCGGATCTGCTCACGGTGAACGTACGCCGGTTGATATGGACGGGAGGTCAACACCATCACACCATTTAAATTCAAGTGAATAGGTGAGGTGGTGGAAATGTAGCTATTTCAAGTTATTTTTATTTGTTTTGTGGGTGATGTTTGTCGGTGCCTTATAATAATCAGTCAGCGCAACAGCATGCGCGGAGACGTGGAAATTCTAGACCGTTCATTGCCACAGCAGGCGTTAATATAGGCCCTATCCTATCCGTTATTATTTAGGCTATGCCTCCATGAAAGCTCTTATAGCCCATATAGGCTGTTTTGCTCTTCTCTCTTCTTTAGCTTTCGACCACAGACTGGCGGAAGATGATGTGCGAGGTGATGCCCACTATTACGGAGGGGGACGCGGGCGGTCCCCCGCGCGGCACAGGCGGCGGCGTCGACGGCGGTGGTGGCGTGCAGAACGGCTCGGACCAGGAGGCCAACTTCGAGCAGCTGATGGTCAACATGCTGGACGAGCGGGACAAGCTCCTGGAGTCGCTGCGGGAGACCCAGGAGACCTTGATCCAGTCCCAGACGAAGCTGCAGGGCGCGCTGCACGAGAGGGACCTGCTCCAGCGCCAGATCAACGCTGCTCTGCCTCAGGTGGGAGAGGACTGTTTGTGTGTTTGTGTGGAGGGATGGGGGGGCTGTAATAAATAATAGACAGGGTAGAATTTGTGTTAATGAGCTCCGAATGACAGCATGGCAACTATATATAATACTGTGTATATATACGCAAATCACAGACATTGATTTGGAGCCTGTGAATGCAATGGAGTCCTTGTGATCAAACAAGAAGCTTGGTTGTCTCGGAACTGTGGCTGGCCCCATGGTCTATACCCAACACAATCGGCACAGCTAGGGCAGAATAATAAGCCAGACACGATTGTTATATCAAATGATAATTGTGAGCTATACATTTAGTATGATTTACTGATGATGATTCAGGAAAAACAAATATCACTACATTGCAAAGCAACAGTGGTCTGGGGGCTTTAATATTGATTTATTTGTTGAATCATATCAAACAATGTTTTTTCTTAGACCAGATAAAGTTCACATAAGCTCTTAAAGGATAAGTGTCACTCTGGGAAGATGATACTCCACTAAAAATCGAGTCTATATTTTTGAGTATCGAGGATCACCGGGCTCACAGTAGACATGATTGTAAGGGGAGTAGTGTGTGTGTGTGTTGCTTCTCATACGGGAGTCTGTCCTGACCTATCACCTATAATAAAAGTGTAACTGCATGAGACTTACTCCACCCACTGCACAACCTTTGGAAAATGTTCAAATGTAGTCAAGGAGCTGAGTGAGGAGAGGGGGAGGGACATTAGCGATAACCGTCAAGGGGTGATTTATAACCTGTATGACTCGTAGAGTCATTTTCGCACCATAAAATCCAGATTCCAAAATAAGGTGAGGCAGCAGAGGATCTAGAGTGGACTAGCTAAAGGCCTGCATGCTACTATCTTTACAGTAAGTGAGAAGGAAAATATTACATTTTATATTGTTTTAAATATTTTCTACAGTAGTACAGTACCATGGGACACAACGAGAAACAAGTGAGACAAAAGAGAAGAATTATGAAACGATTGATATTCACATTATTTCAGGGAAGGTATCATTAAGCTCAGATGAAAGTGGGGCCAGCAAGTACCGGTCCGGCGACAATATTCATCGTTTTGTCAGCACTGCAGGAATTTGAGCGTCGAGAGGTACTGCATTTTGACCATATTGATGACTTTGACGCCATACTGTACATTGACGAAGGATCAACCTCTTCTCCACCATACTGTACATTGACGAAGGATCAACCTCTTCTCCACCATACTCAACATTGACGATGGATACCTCCTCTCATCGGAGTTCCTTTCCCATGGCAACACTAAACACATTGTTTGACATGTGGACATGAAAAATGTGCCTGAAACGGATTGCAGTGTTTTCAACTACACGTTGTGACGGCCCTGCCTTGTTTTAACAGGCCTGTGGTCCTTATTGGCTGGATGGGCTCTAATTAGGCTAATGGAGGGCACCTGGGCATTTATATAGGTGTGTTGCAGCACACTGTCTCTGTGACCCTCCTGGCACCACACATGTTGTTTGGTTTGTGTCTTAGGCTGCAGCCGAATACTCAGTATAGACTACCTTTGGTGAAGTACCTACTGTACTACCCAACCGTTAGTCTAGTACGTTCTATGAGTAAGCGAGCGAGTAGTAGGGACACAATTCGGATATACTCAACTGCCATCTCACCTGTCTTTTGATCTGGATGTTTGCTGTGAAAACTCGCCTCAATAGCGACATATTATAAAAAAAACGACTTTATATCTACTCATATTAAATTGTCTTTACTTTGGAGTGATATATGATTATGATACTTACATTTGTACATCGCCGCATCTTCGCTGCTTGCTCCCGTCATGTTATATTTTATTTACTGCTATTTCTCTTCTTGAGTTTTTTTCTGGATAGTGCCCAACTGACTTATGGGATAGCGTAGTGTGGAACGTTTGTACACTACAGAGGTAGTACGCCGCTCGACTACTACCAACTGCATACTGAGTATTCGGACATACTACTAATTGTGACATACTGCTTTTTGCCTACTATATAGTAGACAAGTACGGATAGTCGGATGCAGCCTTAGTTTGGTTAGCATGCAACACGCACAATGTACTCGTGCTAATCTCTTCATGCTACGCATTTAGGTTAAACAGGGCCAACGCATCCTGCTGTGTCAAAGCCTGATTGTCGTCATAACGATGAGTCTGATAGTTACTTGTTTGTCATTCACACCACCACACCACCACACCAGTCACACCAGTCACACCAGCACTCACTCACTCACACACACACACACACTCACTCACTCACTCACTCACTCACTCACTCACTCACTCACTCACACACGCACATACTCACCCACTCACTCACTCACTCACTCACACTCACACACACACACACACTCACTCACTCACTCACTCACTCACTCACACACACGCACATACTCACACACTCACTCACTCACACACACACACACACACACACACACACACTCACACACGCACGCACACCCTTACTCACACACACACACACTCACAAACACTCGCACACACTCACGCACGCACACACACACATCAAAATGCAAATGTATAAAGACGTTTAATTTCCCCAGTATGTGCATCTGTCTTATCTGCATCAGCACATGTTTTAGCCTTACAGCTCGGGGTGAATAGCATGCACTCCCAAATGTCAGAATTGGGAATTAGACAAGAGTTAATAAAGCTGCAAAGGAAAGCCTTGATGGTTATTCTCGTAGACTATTTAAATAAATGGACAAAGCCACACCCACAGGGTGGCTCTGGTGTTGACACTGCAGCACCTGACTCTACCTATAAACCCCTGCTATCCATAACAACAGGGTTAATGTATGGCTTAAAGATCCTGTAAAGCAAATACAGAGATTTACTTGGAAATACTTAATATCTGTTAGAAATCCACTCCTTTAAACATGTGAAACACTGTTGACTATGTAGTATTGTTTTGTTAGATTGTTAAACTGTATTTAATAATTTCTCTGTTCAGGATTTTTTGGGAGGGCCAGAAACTATATACTAGATACCCCTCCCCGTAACACCAAGAGCATATAAAAGTGTAGAGAGCGTTCGAATCAGCTCAGTATTTATCCTGCTCCAATGCAAGTTATTAGCCTACTACATGTACTGTCCTTTAACACCCTACAGTCTGATAGCTATGCCTTCATTGCAGAAATAAGCACACAATGTGGTTGAGAGTCAATGTGTGTTATGTGGGGGGGGGGGTTGTTAGAAAGACAGAAAGCATAGAGAGAAGTCCCCATCCTGAAGATGACAGCATTGCTGCAGCCTTGTAAAAGAAACATGGTGCTGCTACTGCTGTTAGTGTGTGAGCATTTAGGAGCCAGAGAGAGAGAGAGAGAGAAAGAGCAAAGTGACAGAGAGAGAGGGAGAGAGCAAAGGGAGAGCGAGAGAGAGCTTAGTGAGAGAAAGAGAAAAGTGAGAGAGAGCTTAGAGAGAAAAAGAGCAAAGTGAGAGAGTGAGAGAGAGAGTGAGAGAGAGAGAGAGAGAGAGAGAGCGAGACAGCGCAAAGAGAGAGACCGTAAAGAGAAGTTGCCACCATGTTTCATTTCTGTCCCCGCTTGGCACAATGTTTCATTATTCCAGCAGTAATACAAGCATGAGATCTAATGTTGCAGTGGCAGGCCTGGGAAGATTGTGCCGACGCTGTCTGCTCATTCCCTGTGTCTCTGTCGCTCTCTCACCCACCGTAGGGGCGTGTGAGTGTATGTGCACGCACGCGCGCACACACACACACACACACGCAGACAATGAGCAAAACATTCAAATAAATGAGGCAAGGTTATTTTCGCTTAAAGGCGTAATGTGTCATTCTGGCCACTAGGAGGGAAAGCGATGCAATCAAGGGCCCCCCGAGAGAGGTCACGACTGAGCGAGGCCAGTACAGGCGACAATCAGCGATGCCCAAATCAACCCCACTGAACATTGAAACCTTTTGAAATGCATCGGCTTGTTTAGTCTGTCCAGTGCTTCCCCAAGTAGACACATATACATACGTGTAATGTACTGTACACACTGATATATGGAAATAAAGTGCTTGTGCTTATGAAAACAACTTCACCATCACCTACCTTCACCTACATGAATTAATGAACACGTTAAGACACGTGTTCTTTGACACATACGTGTTGTAAGAGATGCAAGGTAAGAAACAATTGGGTTATAAGTCAGACGTGTTCTTAGACACATACTTGTTAAAAGACATACGTGTTATAAGACACATACGTGTTGCAAAAGACAAGCGTGTTATAAGACACATTTGTTATGTTAGACATGTTATGACGTATACATGTTCTAAGTTCTACAACGTAAGACAAATGTGTTCTAAGACACAAGCGTGTTATAAGACGTGTTAGGAACCATTAATGTTCTAAGACATATAACATGTATTAAGACACATACGTGTTAAGACCCGACTCTGGATAAGCGGATGAAGATAGATGGATGGACGTGTTAAGACACGTGTTGTTGTAAGACATGCATGTTCTAAGACACATGCATGTTCTAAGACATACGTGTTCTTAGACACATGTGAGTAGAGGCGTGTTATCCTGTAAGACGCGTTGTAAAGTGCATGTAGAACAGGTGTGTTGTTTGACAGAGGTGTTCTAGGCCAGAGAGGAGCTCTGAGACACACGTGTTCTTTGACAGAGGTTCTATATGTGCTAGTACAGTGTATGTTAGCCAGCATGCATTAAACCCTCAGACTCACTGTCTTCTCTTGGGTTTAATGTCCCATAGACCTTTGCTCTTCCTTACTGTACAGCCACTTCCGATCCCCTACATGCTCCTCCTGTGTGTGCGTGTGCGTGTGTGTGTGTATGTGTGTGTGCGCATTGCGCAGACTGATGTTTGGGTTTTGGCGTGACAAGACAGCTTTCTTACCCGAATCCAGAATCAGTTATCCATTCTCCACAGGCTCTAGTCTGCCCACAAACATTTGTCATCTTTACAGTACCTGATGTGTGTGTGTGTGTGTGTGTGTGTGTGTGTGTGTGCGTGTGTGTTGTCTTCTCTTGGGTCCCTGACTCCCTTGGACTGATCTGACCCAGAACTGTCAGATCTGTGTCTCTGCACTGCTCACACATAAGCACGCACGCACGCACGCACACACACACACACACACAGAATCACATGCAAATATTTACTCAGACAAATACAGCACACACACACACACACACACACACACAAACACGCACACACACACACACTCACAGCTAGCAGGATGGATATGTTCATTAGCCAGAGAGAATAGAGTTTCAGATTAATATGTCAGCCCATTACAGTGCATAAAGCCTCTAACACAGACACAGCCCTGAGGGAAGGGTTTGCCCAAAGACAAATTATATATTAAACACTCACACACATACACACACTCACACACACAATGCTTGTAACTCTTCACGTGTGAGGAAATCTGTCAGAGATTGACTGGTATAGCCGGTGGGTATGAATATATCTGCGTGTGTGTGCGTGTGTCTGTGTGTTTGTGTGTGTGTGCGTGTGCGTGTGTGTGTGCGAGCGAGCGAGCCTCTTTGGCCAAAGCACAGCAGGTCAGTGATGAAGGCTTGCCTGTGTCAGCGCTACACAGCAACATTGCTACACAGCATCCTCCAGTAAACTGTGATAGCAGCTACTGTAACGACCAGGCCACATCGAACGCGTTGCGTAAGCACTTGCGTAGCATATGCTGCAACACTATGCTTCCATAATAATCAATGGAACCGGCTTCACTAGGTGGGAGAGCACTGCAGAGCAGAGAAGCGTAAAAATAGAACTTCTTCTATTTATATGTTTTACGCGAGGTGTACGCTACTATTTTACATAGAAATGTATTATGAATTGAGTTCGGTACCCAAACCTAGTTGTACCTGAACGTTTTGAGTTGTTAAACCGAAAACAACAGCCATCACTTATTTCTGTCTACTATACTAAGTCAAGGTATGTAGCTTGGCACATCATAGGCTTTTGATCTTGCACTATTTATGCTTTTAATTAATTACTCATATTTAGTACACCAGCTGACATTTTGATCAAACATATGCCGAACGTGATTGCATATACAGTCCGAACACCGGTTTACTAAACTGTTAGCCGTTATGCCGTTGCACATTGTCTCATTACGGACTGAGATCACTTTGTCTAGAAATTTTGTTCATGTCCCAGAACCACACTATTTCGGAAGCTCTCCACCACGCACATGACCACTCAAAACAAAAACAAAAATATGGCGATAATACCGCATACCATCTATTGTACCAACGTATATCACCTCATGGAAGATTCTTTAACTGCGACAG
>JAODUH010062612.1:0-17422 GCA_027564835.1 Typhlichthys subterraneus | reverse complement strand
TATATATATATATATATATACACACACACACACACATGTATGAATGTACATACATTGTTTTCCAAACTGTGTTAATGTACATTTATTATTTTGTTATTATAGTGGTTAATAACATTTGTGAAATAAAAAGCAAGGGTCAAAATGGTTGAGAACTAAATGTTCTTTTTCTGGGGTCGTGAGCTAAAACGTTTGAGACCAGATGAGATATGTTAGGATGTCACAGTGGATGTGACCCACATTGCATCTGCCCGGCTTCTCAAATATATTATCAAACTGTACATACAGTAACTGATCATGTAACTTGATTAAATATACAGTTCATGTAACAGAGTTTATAGAAATGTTATTCTAGAAGGAAATAGCAAAACAGTAGAAAGCCATAGAACATTGTGTACAAAAAGTAATGTGTCCTGGAATATGTAGCGCTGTGAAAAGCATTTATTTGAACGTGATTGCTGCATTTGTGGTCAGGTTTATATTTTACTCTTTGTTACGGGTACAGAATCAATTATGCAATGTTTACCAGTGGAAGATAGACAAACAGATATTTCCATAGGTGAATGTAATCCAATTATGTAGACGATTAGGGACAGCTGCCAGTCGCAATAACAAAATTACAATAACTATTTTCTAAATGACCACTCCTCCCCAGGTAAATGTATTCTACCACATGTGGGTCCTGCTCTACAGAATATGGGGTGTGCTTGTCTTATCTTAAAAATCCAGTGGTGATATCTCACTTTTTCACCTGCTAAGTTAGCTTCCCATAATGCTGTAGTGATCGCAGATAATTCCTCCATCGCAACAAATATAAGCCGATCCACTTATTGCTGCCATCGTCTCATACTTCTGAGGCTCTTTCGTGTCCATGTGAAAGGGATTCCTCTTTAGAACATGGCTGTGCCTAAACCTCAGAAAAATGCCTAATGCGGAATGTAAAAGGGTCCTATTTCAAGGAAAACACTCTAGCCGAGCAGATTCTATTTATTAACCATATAAATATATTATTGCCTGTTTTACATGCAACCCTAATTAAAGAGAATTCGTTTTAATATGTAGTGATGTTGTTTTATGTTTATGCTACACAATGCTGCATTTAAACAATCTGGAATGTTTACTAATGAATCGCTAATAGCTACAGTATTTTACAGCTCATAATGTTGTGGCATTAGTTTGTCATGATTCCTTTTCATTAATGGTTATGTATGTCTTTGTGTAAAGCATTGGCGTATGTTATTATTGTACAGTTCACAATAAATTACTATTTATATTTTAATGCACCGTATCTGTCTTATAATGACAATTTAATACAACATTAAACCACATGATGATTCAGATGATGAGCTGTAAGTCATATATATATGATAGATTACTACAAATTCTTAAACTAGTAATGTATGTCGATGGTAATCATGATAAATGATTAATGTAAGGTATCTTACCCTAGCTGCACTGTATCAAACAACCTAATAAGACATGCAGCATTCATAATGTATGGGACTGTGAAAAGCATATTATAGCATTTTATAGCATATAGTGGCATGTAAAATATTTTCCTGACCAGTCCATTGGATACTCGTCTAATTTGTTGAAAAACCTTGAACCTAGATTATGTTCCTTTGCATCTGTAATTACTCTTGTGAAATCAGAGTCTCTGCAGGGTTATGGGCCACACAGGAAGAAATTTGAACTGTCTATTTATTGTGCAGAATTGTGATTTCTGCCTTCTCTCTTCTCTTCTCATTGTCAGAGAGCGTGACAGAAGTACGGACCAACATCTACGTGACCAGCTTTGGACCTGTATCAGACACAGACATGGTGAGTGTCATTTGCTCATCACGTTACTGTACCACATTAAACATGTACTAGTGGACTCAAATAGCACAAAACAAAGTAAATGCTAACATCATAATGCACACTGGGCCAATAAATCTAATCTTTTCAAATGTGATCGTCTAATTGAATCAAATCGAATCGAATCTACTCCATCATTAGATCTAGGTATAGATCTGAGAAATATAGTGTGTAAAATAAGGCATTATTGCACAGTTACATTTTACAGTAAAATCTAATCTAATGAAATAATCTAATATTGCATGGGCATATACGGATAATATCATGCAATCTCTGGTGTAAGAGGAACCAGGTTCAGCACTAGTAATAACACCATATGGCTGGAGTAGTATCCCTGGCTGCCGATTGTATAAAGCGCAAATGCACATAGTAATTCATGAGAGTCATGTTAACTCAATAAATAAGGTAAATGGGATATGGCAGTGTGGCTAGGCACCTTTATTTTGTGGGATCTCCTTTGTGTTTCACATTCTGACTGCAGTTATTTTATAGCTGTATCTGCGGGTTGTTGGTGATCAGACATCTTAAAACTGCGTATGGCAGTCATAAATAAATTGAGAACGCAATTGTATTGGGAGCTTTAAAGTGTATGTATCCGTTTTTACTGCTTTAAAGTAATTTCATTGTCATAGAACAGTTCTGGCTCATAGCTTCAGCTGCATAATCATTGAACCAAAGTGGCATATTTGGCATTTGCAGTTGCCTCTTATGTAACTTGTGAGCTACTGTCAATCTGGACTTGTACATTTTAAAGGAAGGCATGTAATCAAGCTGTGTGTTTAGTTAATGGATTAAACAAATATTTATTTGTTTTTATTTAATTGATATTATGTTTCCTAACTCCAAATAATACCAAATAATTATTATAATGATTTTAATATTATTATTATTATTATTATTATTATTATTATTATTATTATTATTGACTCAACATAAATATTGCATACTGCATACTGTATAAGTTACTCATAAAACACATTTTGTTTTCCAATGGATCAGCATAATATAATATAATATAAATACAGACATCAGTTTTCTTTTTTTCTTACTAATAAAAATGTAGGTCAATAATGTTCCTAGATAGGCAAAGAATACCCAGGGCATTTCCCATCACTGTGCCATCATGTGTCCCAGAAATGTCTGGTTGTCCCACCGTTGGTCCGGAGCGAAGTCAACTTTACTGTCACAGCGAGGTGCACTACGGGACCAGTGCAGCTGAGCATTCCTTTGTTTCTGGGGCACATTTGTTATGCCTGCCTGTCACAGCCGTCCCCAGAATGTGGGTTATGGCTGTGATGATGTTCAGGAAGAGGTGAGAGAGTGTGGTTACACCTCTAACTCAGCTTCCACTAGCTGAGTTCTCTCTCTCTCTCACTCTCTTTCTCTCTCTCTATCTATCTCTGTATCTCCTGCGCGCGTCTCTGTGCCTCTCGCTCGCTTTGAAGGGCTATAGAAGGCTGTCTGCGTTGTCGCGTCACACTTGTGTGTTTCCTGGTGGGTTCTGACAGCTCTGCTGTGATGAGATGGAGGGGTATTTAGTCTGTCACAGGTGCTGCTTAGGGAGACAGGTTTGACGCAGGGGAGCGCTGGTTTGCAAGGCACCGTCATTCCATAATGCTGTATAATCATGGAGAGCTGTGGTTTACTGTGTGATTACATTTTAGAAATTGGAAATAGTGATGTAGACAGGCAGATGGGTGGGTGGATGGATGGATGGATGGATGGATGGGTGGATGAATTGGTGGCTGGGTGGATGTATGGATAGGTGGATGGATCGATGGGCTACAGTAACGATTAATACATTGGTGTTTGTTCAACAAAGCACAGCAATTACAGGAAGTCACATGATGAATTAGACATACTGTACATTCTTAGTTCCTTTACAGAATGCATAGGAAAGCATAGAAAATGTTAAAAGATATATAAATATATTAACTCCACAGGGCATAATAATAATGTCAGCCATTGTCACACTGTGTTATATGTTACAAAAGAATAGAGGTATCACAAAAATGTATTCCAATCCATTCATTTGCTTTCTTTAGTTACACATTATAAATCCATATGGCTTAGTTATCCGGGAACAGTGTCTTACCCTAATAAATGTTTTACAGTATAGCATCTCCAATATTTCACATGCATTGTAATTTAATTATTACATTTTGTTTCAAACAGCGAGACAATTCTGTACTTTATACCAATATGCCCTATGTGCATGGCCTATTATAAAATCCCTGGCAATGCCTCATATTTGTAATATTAGTAAAGCCCACAAAATGAATCACCAGTCAAGCAAATGAAATGCAGACACTAGGGCATGTAAATGTGAACTGATTTAGATGTATTTAGACACTGTACTGTTTATACTGCTAGCTAATGTGTGAATATATTTTTATACATTTTCTTATGCTAACATTTGTTTATGGCAAAGCTGTGCAAGATGAAAATTATTGGGACCGATACAGTATGCAAAGTTAACCTCAAATTTATCACAGTGATAGGCCAGAGCGAGAGACAGAGAGAGAGAGAGAGAGAGAGAGAGAGATTACAAAGATGGACACCACCATATTGTAAAATACTGCAATATAATTAGAATACCTTGTGCTCTGTCCATTGCCCACACTGGCAAATCAGAACTCTGAACTCTGTAGTCTCATGGGTTGACATTCACTGTCAGCAGCTTAAACCCGCCCGCCTGTTCACTGAAACAATATGTCGGAGGCTCTGCACATCCTAGTACTAGAGATTAGGTATTTGCTAAAATGTAGCCCAGTCAACAACAGCATATTTTTTCCCTTACTGACACTTAGAAAGAGAAGAGCTAAATAGAATCCTTCGTGGTCATTTGCCTTAACTGTCCTGTTTTGCAGCAAGTAGAGCCCTTTCCCCTTCATTACATACACACATAAGTATTATATTTTCACTATAACTATAAGAGCAGGCGGGATTGAGAAATCTTCAGGAATGTATTTGAAGCCAATACAGCCATTACAGCTGTATTACAGCTGCGACATACAATTAATGCATATTTGTATGTTGGTGTTAGTGTACTGTACATCATTTGTGTTTTGTTACCCTTTTTTGTAAGAGTGCAGTCAGGTTTTATCTGTTCAGCTCGCGACCACCAATATAGCATAGTATAAACAAATACAGCTAAACTATGCAATTTATAATCATTTTAAAATGTTATTTCATTTCTGAAAATCATCTCATGACCCCCAGTTTGAGAACCACTGATCTAAAGGATGATGTGTGTTGTGCATGAGGCAGTGCTGGAGCACATCCACTCTTAAAATGAACAGCCCTACATCCAAAGAAAACAAATAGTTTATTTAAATCTAATGAAACATATTTTGCATTGTACCTAAACATATCTAATGGAAACCATTAGCCATAGCTTTACAACAAACATTATTCACCTTTCGCAAAACCACCCACTTTAGTTACTGTTGCTACGTCAGTGTTTACTAAACGCCAAACGGTGAAGCATAGAGGGGAAAACGCAGATAGCTGATTCTTTTTGGAGAAATGTGATATCTATATATACAGTATTACATGTGTTAAAACATGTTCAAATCAACAAGGAAGGACACACAACAGTAATTAATCATCCTAATACAGTACACACTTTTGTTTTCCTATGTTACTGGCATGCGCGCTCTTCTCTTGTGCACTGCTCGCATCAATTTCTTTGGCCCAGGCAGCAATCTCTGTGTGATCGGGGCATGAAATTGCAAAATAATAATAATGGCGAAAAAATAACCGTCAAAGGAATGCATGATAAACATAGACAACTGTAAACAATCAACATATACAGTATAGCATGTCTGGGGTGTGCTTGGGACACACACTGGGAAGAAAAACAGCTTTGAATTGATCGCTCGTTTACAAATGCTTTTCTATTAACTGATTGTAATGCACAATATTTGTGTAATTACGATATTGTCTGGAAATAAATATTCTTAAATTACAAGCAGGCAATAGATCTCAGCCATGGATCCTAATGTGCGCACACATTTCTTCTTCTTGTGTTGGTTATTGCTTGTAAGATAGTGACTTGCCTTGCCCCTTGAGGTACAAAGTGGTATTACAAGGTTTAGAGGCTGTACGGGACAGAATTATTTGTTAATTTCAGAAAATATCTCTACAACGTAGTAAATTCATTTATCCAATATATTTTTTATTTACAATATATGTTCTGCATTCTGTTCTAAATTGTTAAATATATAATGAAAATGACAACTGCATTTTCCTTACACTTACAAAACAATCAGGCCATTAGCATGTAATATCTCTTAACATGCTGCACAAATAATGACAATCAAATGTGCGTTGACATTTGTCTATTGTATTTTTTGTTGACGGTGCCATCAGTTTTCATGGTTCTGCTCCATGCCATTCCCTCAGTAGCAAACCGCCTGAGGTCTGCAATGTAAATGTAGTCCTTCTGCTTCTCTAACTTCAGCTCCACCTTTATCATACCTGGCTGGCATAGAAGAAAGAAGTTTAACCTTGGTGGAATATTCACATTAACTTACAATGTACAGCAGTTTGCATATCCACATGCCATCAACCAGTAGCAAACCGTGACCCTGGACACTGGGTGTCACCACATCAAGACAAAATTTGCCGAAAGTATGCGATCAGAACTGGTGATCTTAAAATACGTGTAAGCTTTGATTGCTATTGGAACGTCCAGGGCTGCACACCTTTACAGCCGCGCTTTTTTTCCGGTGTGCGTCCGCCTCCAGTCACCGTTTGCCCAACCGTTTTTGTGTTGATTGTTTATAGTTTGCAGCTGTGTAGGGGTATAGGTTGGGGATTGTCTGTTGTTCTTTGTCTGTTATTGTTTGCCTCTTGGCTGCTGTGACCGTGCTATGTTTTTCTCTGGCTGTGTAAAGCCACTTTAAACGCCAAGAGTAAAGCTCGTGAACGCAGTTCCATGTCTCGGCTTTCTCTTCTGTCTGTGCCTGTTCTCGCCCCCCCAACACGTTACAGCTATATAGTAAATGTTAACCTCACACGCACGCATGCCAAGTGCATAAAATACAGTACAGCCTGGTCTACATATTTGCCTAATGTACAAAATATTGTAACACTGTAATGTTTTATCAAAAAGCTAGATCTTAGACTTAGGTTTCCACGAACACGCAAAACAAACTTGCCTGTTGACAGTAGCGCAGAAGATGTTTTTTAGGTGGGGGGGATGAAAACTTTTAAGCCTGTAAAACTATGCTTTTAGTTATTAAACCAAATATGATGCCAGAGTGAACATCTTGACATCGTTACACATGGTTATGACATAGACTAGACTACTACACTGGTCAACATTCCAACATGATTACTGGTCAACAAAACACGCCATTATATCTCCCTATTAAAAAAAGAAGCAAACCGCTCTGAAATATTCCCCTTACAAGAACGGTCAATATACAAACCTATGTTATGAGCAGGGGAATTGTCAAGCTTTTAGGGGAAATGCCTAAATGGTGCACATGTTAGACTACACATGGTTTTACATCCTAAAAGCCTAAGAGGGGGATGTCGTATTTTTTCGCTTTTATGAAGCCAAAAAATCAAGAGGAGATTCCAACATAAACACAAGAACAGGACTTCAAAGGTATGGTATCTGATGATCCAAGACGAAAACTAACTTTACTGTATGGTAGACTACAGTAAAGTTTTGTGTTGTGCGATTATGAGATCCAGATCGATGTGAGACAAATCCTGGTGCGCTAAACAATTGTCTAAAGCAAGCCAAGATAATAAAACTAATGGAAGTCATAAATAAACATTATCTTAAAATAAAATAATGTAGGCTGATTTACCCTGTAAGGATGTTGCTGTTACTGTAGTCTAGCCTACATTTGATCGTGCATTGAGACTGGTGGAATTATAAGATACTGTAGCTCTCAAAAGCATTTTGTAGTTCTGTCTGCTTCTCTCTGATATTTCAGAACTATTATTTGAGAAATGTGCTATTATTTCCTTTGGAATATATTTAGCTGTTATCAAACACCATTAGCCTACATGCCAGGTGCAAATAGCTTACTTTACAGGGCATACCTATAGCAACAACCAAGGAGGGTGGGGCATTGAATAGTGGATTATAGTGGACTTGCCAATGCTGGTAGCCTTATGATGATCATCAAAGTAAAAAAAAAAGAAGATTTTGTTCTTTACGAAATGTAAATGTATCCCCCTGTCCCTCGTCCCCCTACTGTGCCCCTGCCTGTTCTTCAACATCAGACAGTAAACATCAGACAAGCAACAATCTCGCCAAACAGACTAAGCATCTTAAATTATTAACTAACAACATCTAAGAAACCGTAGTAGCAGAACGCAGCGGAGCATAATCGTTGCACACGTCTGGGTCTCCAACACCGGGGTCCGGGCCTGTCTCTCCCGTGAGCGGCCTTAGGCTTAACCGTATCCTCGTCGAAAGCATCCACAGCAATACTATACTAACGATATTTCAATTTTACACACAAATATTGATCTATAACTGTATATTATGTCCATTGATATTCAGTTTCATTTTTTCTGATTATCTATAGCCTAAAAATATTGCTCCGTCAAGTCCTACTGTACCAGTGGGTAAGCTACAGTATGGTAACCTACGACAATTTGTTTGGCGTAAGCTCAGCTGTTTTTCAAGTCTTTCACAACACTCTGCTCAAAACCACTCTTCTTCTTTGCAAAACCACTCTTTCTGCTTAAAATTGGTTCCATTCATTTTTGTGTAGTCATAATTCAATAAACCCGTCTCGTGGCAACATGTTCTCTAACTCCATAACAGTGCGGGGAGGTGTTGATAGACTGCAGTCACAGCCAATCATAGCGTTCCCACATGAATACAACATGAAAGAAAGAAAGAAAGAAAGAAAGAAAGAAAGAAAGAAAGAAAGAAAGAAAGAAACAGAGAATGAAAGAAAACAAACCTACACTGATAAAAACGCAGTATCAATGCAAATATATCAGTTATGAGCTTTCTTATGCTTAAAACATGCAATTTTGGCTTCCAGTACAATAAGTAAAATTCACTTCATAAGATTTCTTAAATGAATTCCAGATTTACTTAAGTCACTAGATAAGGCATTTATATTAGAAACAAGTCAACTAGATTTTAAATCTAGTTGACTAATCTAGTTTTTGCAGTGTAGTAACGTTAAAGAGACCAGGAATGCTTTGAAAACAGCAATACGATGACTGCAACCCCACTTTAAGATAAATATCAGCTATACCTTAAGACACAAGCTAATAGTTTGCAGCTATTTGAGCACTAACAGGAACCTTAATAAAACATTCTTGTTCTCCAGACCAGCAGTCATGGTGCTGCTTTTACCTACTTAAATTGGTGCAGATGGCCACGCAAAGGCAAAATATACTGTACATGCATACTGTATGCATATACACACTTTCCATGCACAAAAAAAGTTCTGCCCCATTTAGTAAATGTCATCCTTTTGCATTTTGTTCTCTTCTTGTTTTAGCTACCCTTGCAATGAGTACAGCAGATTGTTTTTCCCCTGCCCGTCCCATGACAGAGAAACTTCACCTCTTACTGTACCTGAAAACAGTCAGAATTAGAACAGGTTCCCCTTGCTAAACATACAGCAAACTCCTGTCCTCTGGTAACTTCAAAGCACTCTGAACCGAAACAAAATGTTTATCATTTATAAATCAATCCTTTACATCATGCTTAACATCTAATGAATAAGAGTCGAACATCTATGTAATGTCAAAGTCACTAGATAAATTGTGTAAGATAATGTAGTTTTTGACTTTTCTACATAAATTATTGTCACTACTCTATTCTAATGTGGTATGAATGTCAAATGTTTTAAATACAACTTCATAACATAAACTCAATGTCATACTATACATCTTTAACCAGTCATCATTGTGCCTATCAAACTATTTCAATCCAGATAATCTATATTTGTTATAAATAAATCCCTCCCTATGGTGTACTACATATCTTATAGAGACTAAAAGGCTACCTCTGCTTCCATTAAACAAGACTGCTAGAAGTGTCTGTCTTCTGTTGATAGTCCCTCTACCAGCTGGTGTTTGAGCTTGACGTGCCGTTAGTCTATCCGTGTGTTCTGATTGGCTCAACATTGTCTTCAAATGGTCTCCCCCACACAGCCCTGTCCTCATTCAACCAAATGTTCAGCCCTGTTGCTCAGATCCTGCATCCTAGGGGAGGAAATGTCCTTCACCTCTGTGTGCCACATACTGCAGTTTCTAAACTCTTACTTGCTGCAACTGATGCTTGGAGCATGAGCTTACCACCAGTATACCATTGAGCTTGAACCATATGGTGTCTTCCATCTTCTAATCCCTGTTGTGTGTGTGTGTGCCTGTTCTTTTCAGAAAGAGGTTTTTATGTTCACTTCAGTTCCACTCTCCATGTGATAATTAACCAAGATGAACAACCTTGAAAGTTAAAAACAGAAATAATAACTATAAAGGATGAAAAGCAATTAAAGTAGGAAGGGTTTAAGTTGCAACGAGAGCTATAGCTAAAAAAATAAGAGAGCAAGATTTTGACATACTCTTTGTTTTCCGTGTTCACCTAAAGTGGAGATAAATAAAGGAACAGAGCTGCAAGAATGACACCTTCCTCCCTCCTCTCAATTCAAGAAATACCATGAATGAATATATATCACAACTAGCGTGTTGAGCAAAGAGAAGTTGAAAGGAAATCATTACCGTAGCCTGTTTCCGCGCCGATACGAAAATATATTGCCTAATATACATAAAATGCAGGCATACATTTGCCAGAACTAGAGCACATTTATATTGATCTCGTTTGGTAGGCGGGAAAGAAACAGTATTCACACAGACGCACTAAAACAAATGATGTACCTCAAACAAATGAAATGCAACTGGTAAGTATGCAAACACAGAAGGCTATTCCTGCCTACATATCAGTGTATTTAAATAATCCTAATATATCATTAATGGCGGACACGCTTTTTACAGTACATCACAAACAATGAATGTGCTAAATTCTTAAAGTGTATGGATGGTGCAAATGAAATATGAAAACCTGGCTACCAATCAACAACTCGATCATCTTTTCTTTTTTTTTTTTTGTTTCTTACTTGATAGGAATAGGAAAATTTCTCTTTGATGACAATTTAAATAATATAAAACATACTATGGCTAATCTGAAGCCCTTGCACACATACAGCCCATAGTCTGCAAATAGTCTTGTGAAGCCTACGTCAGCTTCTGCATTATTCAGGGGAAAAGACACCAATCCCCAATCAGGGAAAAGACAGAATCATTTGTCAGAAATCTCTGTGTATCTGGCAAAATCTAAATTGACTTAATATGGAGGCAGGGGTTATCAGCCAGAGAATGTGTCTTACAGAGCACTTCACTGATAGCTGACAGATGTATATGACATTCCTAACAAATTACACTAAACGTATAGCCATAAAATCCTACTTACAATACCTTTAAACATGGGAAAACATTCACTGTATTTCTACACTTGAAAACAATGTTTTCCAAACAAAGGTTAGCTTGGCTGTTTGTGTTGTTTTAGCAGGCCTGCTGTACACAGTCATTGCGTACACCTCTCTTGATGAATGAACAATGCACTTCTTGTTGCTGTGCACTGCTGTGCCACCGAACAACAGCTTCATGAAGTTTCCTTTATTGCTTTTCTTTCTTTCTTTCTTTGGAAGTAGCTAGTAGATTGTGAACAAAAGTGCATTTACACTCATTTACTACTTCAAGCACATAATCTGTCATCTGTAATGTAGCACGTAGAAGTGTTTCGGATGTTTCATAATTACCTGTAAGGTAAAGTCATGTGAGATATGGATGTTCTCCATTAGATTCTGCTCTCACAACCATATCCCACCAATCATCTGATGAGAGAATCCTGTTGCTAGGATACAGAGTAGTTTTTAATGAGAGGCAGTGCCAGATTACTGACCAGTCACACCAAGTAAGTGCCTGAATTCCCCATCCCCTGCTACTCTTGAAAGGAGCCTATGCTTGTCCGGGGGGGCCTCAGGTGAGTTAATCCATCCATGATGAGAAGAAATGAATCTCTTGGAACTGGAGACCTATTAGCTTTAAAGGGTTATTACCTTTTGTCTGCCAAAACCTATGACGTATTTCAAATATGTTTTATAATCACTAACATTAACTGTTATTTTTTCACGATGTTTAAAATTACTTAAAGGGAGCCTACTACTTCTCGATGGTTTTAGCCTGATATTCAACACCAAATTGCAGTATTGTTATCAGTGCCACTCCATTATTCATCTTGAAATTGCCTTGTAATTAGCAGTTTTCTGTGGGCAGTGGATTAAATTTTGTATTGTAACTGTAATGTTCAGAGTGGCGTATAAGAAAGGTGCTCCTCCCTCCCATTCATCCTTGCTTGTGTACTTGCCACTGGCCTGCAGCTGCAAATCCAACATACCCTAAACGGCAAATGGGCACATTTATATAGCGCTTTTATCCAAAGCGCTTTACAGTATTTTGCCTGACATTCACCCAGTCACACACACATTCATACACCGATGGTGATTGCTGCCATGCAAGGTGCGACCAACCACTGGTGGAACCCATGACCTTCCGGCTGGAAGACCAACACCCAGACCACTAGACCATCCTATCCCTCCAGCTAGCCCTAGCTACCCACTATGGACTAATCATTAATGTAGTGTACCTGTGCCCAGTAAGGTTATGTACTTGGTTTTGTCATATGTTTGGTGTTGGTTATTCTTTGTCTGTTGATCTCATGTTATTTTATTATAATTGTTTATAATCACAGAGTGCTTTGGTCTACTTTTTGTGTTTTTTCGTTTTGCTTGCTTTGCACCTGCACTCAAAACTAAACGTGATTAATCCTGCTCTTCAATACACAGTACAAATTTTAGGCTATCGTTTCTTTTTTCTTTAATCTCTAGTAGATTTTAAGTATGCTCATATCCTGCTCTGATTCTAATAAGCACATCATGTCCAAAACAAATTCCTAAAAGTAATATATCTAGTCATTATTTGTTTGTTTGTTACGACTGGTGCTTTGTTTCCTTTTTTCGTCCACAGGAGTACACCATTGACGTGTTCTTCCGGCAGAGCTGGAGAGACGAGAGGTTGAAGTTTGACGGGCCAATGCAGGTCCTGCCCCTCAACAATCTCTTGGCCAGTAAGATCTGGACCCCTGACACATTCTTCCACAATGGAAAGAAATCTGTGGCCCACAACATGACCACTCCCAACAAGCTGCTCAGACTAGTGGACAATGGTACACTCCTCTACACTATGAGGTGAACCTTTTAACTCAGATGTCATGGTGGCCTTACCTTCTACACTTTTCATTTTCAAGTGGGGGTATACAAACACACACACACATATATATATATATATATATATACTGTATATATATATACTGTATATATATATATACAATTATAATATAATTTGCCTGGTGTAACATACCATACATGTTTGGGCACACTCCTTTTGGAAGTGTTAACAGCTGTTGCCTTCTACTTGGTGTAGACATGGTAAATTCTGAAACTACTGGGCAGCCTTTAACAATTTGGTGTTGCTACAACTGTTTTGGTCACCTCATCTAGCTCTACCACCATTTAGAAACACGTCATCTCACTAACCCACCATGATTGGTCCACCAGCATTGTGGCTGTGAAAACAATAATGCGAACAAGGTTTCCAGAATATAATCTCAGCAAATAATTGTATAATTATTAAAAAAAAATATATATATATATATATAGTAGCCTATACAAACAACAAAAGTACTACATGAAGGTAATTTATTATGCATTTAACATCCTTAAATTAAACATTATTTCATTGATGGCTTTCCTGCTTATACTTTAAATTGCCTACATTCTCCCCCCGACAACAGATATACAGATATACATATCGCATTTTATTTTGCTATCCAGAGAATGGGAAATTTGCCGGTGCTAGCTTATTCCCTCAGTCAGCTGCCCTGTATGATTGGGAGTGCTGCACAGTGATAAATGTTACTTCAGCTGGAGTTACCTTATCTGTCAGATAACGATCTTTGGGCTTCAGCAAGAATGCGTCCATTGATCGGGATGTTTATTTCTGAGCAAAACTTTATTTTTGTGAAACTTGCACACCGCCGGTAGACTGTCACTTCACATCTAATTGAAAACTATGTTTACTATGGCAAACATTGCAGAAGACCCTGCACCTGCTTCACCCGTGTTGTTTCCCAGTCTTTAAGTTAAGCTAATATTCGTTGCCAGGTGTCTCTGTTATATCAACCCATGGAAAAAATCTGACTACAGCAGCTTCTATTGTATTCATGACATTCTGTAGCTAGTTAATTATTATAAATAGATTTTATGAGTCCAGTCCAGCTGTAGCTTATATGTTGCCATTTACGGTTGTATCCTGTGTTTAGGCCTTTATGCATAGCTGACTGACATTGTGGATATGACGTCAGTTGACAGCTAATGATTATTGTTCATTCTAGCAAGCCAGTGTTCTTCAAGACTTCAATCTTAATATTTAATAGGTCATACACCAGTTATCATAGGTAAACAACATTATGTTAGAATAATGACAGCAGAAGTAGGTTATGTCATTAGGCCGTTATACCTTTCAATCCTAAAAATAATTGCAAAAAGCCTAAACATCTGTACAGTCCAAATAGAGATTTAAAATAAATAATATAACCAGTAAGGCCAGCAAAGGGACACAACATGGACTGAATACAGTGCACGTGATGGAAGTCGTTTCCCCTCTCCAATTGTTCATTCTAATGATGGGGAGTGACACTAAGTCATGTTGGGCTAAATAACCATTGCCTTCTAGATCCTTTGATTCCTGAGCCAAATAATCATTACAGTGGAACACAGAATCACTCTAGTTGTGGGCCTACACAATTCAGTGCTATTGAAGGCCAAGACTACTGGCCACCTGTGTGAAGATTTCATCTTCTCTAAAAGAGAGAAGGTAGAAGCTATGGGTGATCCCTAATAGTCGAGCATTCAATAATTAGCTCTAAGAGCCTACTTCAACTGCCAATCCCAGTTTCTTTTAAACAATAGACTTGCTTTGACATGAATATGTACAGCACAATCATTTTCAAATTTTTATGTAAAATATATAAGTTCTATTTAATTAAATGCACCTTTTAGTACACTACTTTTATGTTTTTCTCGCCTAGGCCCCCAAAAGAGCTGGGGCCGGACCTGCGTACACTTAAATAGTTAAAATAGGGCCCTGTATCTCCAATTGTTTCCACAACAAAAAAGGTTACATTGGATGTGTGTAAGACAAGCAGCCTTGACACTAAACTCATTACCAACACAACAAAAAACTTCACCAGGAAGAAAATGTGAAATGTTTTAGGCTGGCCAAACCTGACCAAGTCAATCAACAGAGCTTAACTCAATGTAGTATGCATTTCACCTGCATGCTACATTGGGAGATGGAAGGGAGAATCCTCCTGAAACAAACAACTGAAAGGCAACAATTGGAGGGAGAAACCTCAGATACAAACAACAACTGAAAGGCTGCGGTAAAAGCCTGGAAAAGCATCATAAAATAATAATTCAAAACTTTGATGTCAATTGGTTGCAAGCTTGATGTAGATAATGCAATCAAATATTAAGTTATTTCCTTTCATTACTATACTATTTGTCCCAGTTATGTTGCTCACCTAAAAGCTAGAGTGAAGTAAAGTAGGGTAGGGTAGTGCTGATACAGTTAAATTCTACAGTAAGTTGTTTAATGCATGAAAATAGCCGTAAATTAAATCTTAAAATTATATCTGTATCTGTAACGCCGTGTCGTGAAGCGAGTGCAGAGAAACCAAAAAAAACAAAAGACGCCGCTGCTGAAGCGCGATGAGCCCCATGGCTCGTTCTTTAATATAACTTAAACAACGTCACGTCTCCTAACATTAACAGAAAACAGGAAAAATAACCCACGCCCTCTCCCAGCATCACCAGCCTATATGCCCTCACACCCACACGGCTGAAGGCAATCGGCTGATCGCACGTGTGGGTGTGAGGCGCTGGAGATGCGGGCAGTCTTCCCCCAGCTGTACCCCACCGGCGAAACCAAGGGAATGTTACAGTATCCCCCTCCCCAAGGCTCGCCTCCTGGCGACGCCTCTCGCCGGTGTAGGACCTCCACCCTCGGGACACCGACCGGCGCCAACGGCGGAGTCCCTCAGGCCTTCGGAGGGACCTTGGCAGGCTGCCAGAGCATGTGGCGGAGGCGGGGCCTCTGTGGCGCTTGGACGGGCAGGCAGCCAGAGCCAGCAACAGGATGGCTCCGGCGGACCCCCGGCGTGGCACGGCTCATCGACACGGGGCGGCGCCGGCAGGTCCCTTGCGTGGAGCGTTCTCCCAACGCAGGGCGGCTCCGGCGGACCCTCGGCTTGGAGCTGCTCGTCGACGCGGGGCGGCTTCCCGGCTGCGCCCCTCTCCGGTGTAGGACCCCCACCCTCGGGACACCGACCGGCGCCAACGGCGGAGCCCCTCCGATGGCCTGGCAAACCTTCCGAATCCGATGCGGAGGCGGGACCCCTGCGGAAGCCTGGCAGGCGGCCAGAGCCAGTGGCAGAGCCTTTGCGGAGCTCGGGCAGGCGGCCAGAGCCAGTGGCAGAGGCGGGGACCCTGTGGCGCTTGGGCAGGTGGCCAGAGCCAGTGGCAGGGTGGTTCTGGCGGACCACCGGCGTGGTGTGGCTTCCTGTTGCAGGGCAGTTCCAACGGACCCCCGGCACGGGGCGGCTCCGACGTGGAGCAACCCTCCAACGCGGGGCGGCTCCGGGGGGCGGGGCGGCTCCGGGGGACCCCCGTCTTGGCACTGATTGCCGGAGCTGGGCGGCTACAGCAGACCCCCGGCGTGGAGCGTCTCCAGCGGACCCCCTGCGAGGAGCGGCTCACCCACGCGGGGCAACTCAGGCAGGGACGACCCCACTGGACTGGGTGGCGACCCTCCCTCTGAGTCAGGCGGTGGCAGGCCCAACGGTGACCCCCTCCAGGAGCTGGGCGCCGATTCCTGCAGCCCGGCTACCGGTCGCTTCTGGGCAGTGGGCGGTGGCTGGCCCGGCGGCTCTCTGACGCTGGGCGGATCTGGGAAAGCCCAGCGGCGGACACGAGCTGGGTCCTGGAGGCAGGATCCGGTGAACCCCCTGCGAGCGATGACTCCCTTACGCGGGGCGGCTCGGGCTGATCCCCGTCGAGCGGCGACTCCCTGACGCGGGGTGGCTCCAGCGGCCCATCTGCGAGCGGCGACTCCCTGACACGGGGCGGCTCCTTGACGCGGGGCGGCTCTCTGACGCGGGGCGGCTCCTGCGGACCCCCAGCGTGGAGTGGCTCCCTGGGGCGGCTGCGGCGGACCCCCTGCAAGGGGTGACTGCCTGACGTGATGCGGCTCCGGCGGACCCTTTGCGAGCGGCGACTTCCTGACACGGGGCGGCTCCGGCGGACCCTCTGCGAGCGAATTTTGAAATGTGCGAGTCCAGTGACTTAAACCAGAGAGCAGAGGGTTTGGTGGGTAGCATTGAAAATAGGTAATT
>JAODUH010062601.1:0-17423 GCA_027564835.1 Typhlichthys subterraneus | reverse complement strand
CTCTCTCTCTCTCTCTCTCTCTCTCTCTCTCTCTCTCTCTCTCTCTCTCTCTCTCTCTCTCTCTCTCTCTCTTCCTTGATTTCCCCTACATATTTGTTCAGATAACTAATGTAATCTTGGAAAAGGTAAGATATCTGGAACAGGGCGATCATATTAAACACTAATGGATATATAAAATCAAGGGCTCATAGGCGATAATTAATCAAGTGCTGAAAATGCACTGATCTTAAATCAGTTTAGACTGAATTAATCCCCAAACAGTCTCTGCTCCGCTCCTCTGGGCAATTTACTGAGAAAATACAATTATAGCCTATGAGTTACACCTCGCTAGTTTGCCTCACCTCTGTGATGCTCCTGTGAGCCATGCTGTGCCAGTATGACTCAATGTGTGCCTTTATCGGTGCTAGCTCAGTGCTGACATGATTAAAAAGTCCAAAAAAGAAGAAAATCTGTATCAAATCAAATGAAGGAACGTCTCCAGTAAGGCGTGTAAAGTGTAGTGAGAACCTCCATACTCGGTGAAGCAGATTACACCCAATTAAATACTAGTCATTTTAGGTGGCTGGCCTTTTATTTCTCAATGTGGGCTCTGGTTATGACAGTGTCTACTGCATATGTCAAGTCAAAAGATAGCACGAGATATGACAGAGAAAAGGATGTGTGCTCTATCTCTTCCATTTGTTCACTCCTGATTTAACTTGTTCAAACTCCATAACACCTTAGCCAATGCCGTTGGGGTAATAGGTCAGCTTTGCCCCATAACTTTTATGTCTTTGTGTGTCTGTGTGTGTGTTTGCGTGTGTGTGCGTGTGTGTGCGTGTGTGTGCGTGTGTGCGGGTGTGCGGGTGGTATATTTGCGCATGTTAACAGCTAGATGTCTTGATGCGTAATAGTATTAAGGACACAGAAGGCTGTTAGTTGCCATTGCTATTTCAACAGATGTTTTCAAAGTACAGTAGTATGCACTGTATTTTTTTTAAACATATTTCTACAGTTTTTCCCATTTAATTCTACTATTCTTTTTCGGTATTTCAAAATGATAGGAAATCATATAAACTTTACAAGAATATACTGTTTATTTAAATTTGTCGTGTGATTTGACATACTAAGCGGCCAACAAATTAAAAAGGAACAAATTAAAAATGGAACAAATTAAAAAGCTTAAATTTGGCGCCTCATTTCAGTGCCACTTAGACTAAATCTACATTAAACGTTTTAGTTTTAAAACGGGGGTTAAAAACTAAAATAATGTGTGGTTTAGCTGATACGTAGCAGGTACACATTGTAACATTGTTTTGTCCATGTTAACACAGCTATTCAAAAAAGGAAGAAAATCTGAACCTTACTGGACACTGAAGCTCTGCACTACTCAAGTTTGACCACAGCACTGTATGAATTGAAAAGAAATGGTTCAGACAGTGTATGAAGCACGGTCTTTGCTACAGATCCAAATTCAGATATCCGTAATTCATGGCTGATGATGTTTTTAAATCCTCTTTCTGCTGACGTCATTCACAACATCATCCCTGTGTTATGGAACAACAGCGACCAGGCAACATCATATTTTACTCAACAGCTTGAATGTCATTGTGATCAAACTGGTAGCAAAATATTTAAAAGTGGAGCCATGGAGTACAGTAGACAGAAGGAAAACAACAGCATTTAAAAAGGAGGATGGGTTACTGTGGGCGTGTTGCTTGTGCCTGAGACACAGTCATATAAGCTAGATACATGCAAATCAATATGGTGACTGACAGGGCCACAATGAGGCTTTTATTCAGACTACAGATCAGCGCTCCTCTACAGCAACAGGCCAATAATTATACACATTTACTGTAGCCAATACAGTTTATCTTTGGTATCACCCCACTTACAAAACTTGTCAAGTACCACTAGTGTGCTAAAAGAAGAATTTGGAATATTTCTGATGATTTTGCACCCATACACTCTCACAGACACACATTTTGGATTGCTTTCACTTTCTTAAGATTGCAAGTTTCCCGAGCGTCGCTAAACAGCTGCAAATGAATTTGGGAGCTGGTGATGTGTGCCGAGTACTGCATGTAATAACGTCTAATAAAATTCCATAATTGCAATCTAATTAGAGTGGTAATAAAGTCAATTGAAAGCCCTAATGCAGTGCTTTCTGAACTGAGAGACCAGGAGACATTTCAATATCATTAAGTCGCTCGGTCCTCCCATGAGGCACCTGGTTGGAGGGTGTTGGAAGATTAGGTGCGATGCCATCATGCTGCCATGGTAACAACACCTCACCTTACATGGAATTTTACTTAGAAATTAGCACATTTTCTTGATTTGTTATGTTCAGTGAATAGTGCAAATAAAACTAAAAATACACAGAGAACCTGAAACATTTGAACCTAGCTTTCTCCTGTTTGTTGTGAAAGGTTTAATTAGCATTTAAGTTTTGTCTGCTTCATCAATTTGCAATGAACTAATTAAATGTTTACTAACACTGTTACTGACTGTCCTAACCATACTGGTGACATTTCTCAGTAAAAACAGGAGAAAAACAATAATAAGAGGATTATGTCACTGAGAACGACTATTATTGACTAGTCAGAAACCGTGACATTGCATTTCCAGTGGCATGGAACGGTTTCCTTGTCGCTTCAGTGAGAATGCATCATTAGCACAATATAGCCCACAGTAACAGCCTGACTACAGGCGCCAAGTCCTTTATAAGATCCGCTTTATGTCTCAAACAAATGTGAAGCTAATGGAGTGACGATGGCGGTGTATGGTCGGGCGGATGGGCCGCACACCATATACTGCTCGGATCACTTCATCTCCTCAGAATTAACACAGGCACCTTCTGCGACATGCCAAACACACATTGCGACAATATGCAGAAATAAAATACATCTTAAATTATTCACAGCTGCCTTTTCTGACTAATTGTAGTTCCAGCTCCTGAGAATATATGTCTATATATATATTTTTTTTTCCGATCATAAAAGGATGAAACCTTTGGAAGGCGTAAAGACAGTCCGGGAAGACACACAGACACACACACACACACACGCACACACACACACACACACACACGTACAGCATGTGCACAAGCACACATAAAACTATAATAGCACATGCAATGTAAAACTGCCCCCACCTTTTCCCCCACTCACACACACACACACAGGACGAACATTATCATTTATGTCCATGTGCATGTGGGAAAACACACACACACACAGAGTCATGCATGAAACACTCCTTTGTAATACAGCCAGTGGTTCACACACACACACACACGCACACCATGCCTCTAAACAGCACGGCCATGGTGGATTTACCAAACTAGGCCAGTAGCGGTGAGTCTTAGGCACAATCCCCTCTACGCTCCCAGGATCTCTGCTTCTCATCTATGCTCTTTGATCCTCTCATTATCAGCTAATCTGAGTTCAATAGTTTAACCCATCAGCACCCAACAATTCCTTAATTACTTTTACGTCTTCCTTATCCCTCTGGGGAAACTGCTTTACTTTCATTGGATATCATTCATTACCTCTCTCCCTTCCTCCCTTCCTTCCTTCCTTCCTTTTCCCCGACATCACTTCCTCCATTGCTATTTCGTTTTCCTCCTGTGTGAATTTGCTTGCGTCTGCAGGCACGTCCACATTCACCCATATCATATTCTGCACATACATACATTGATTGCATCGATTGCTGTCTTTCATGTCTGGTCTGCGGTTCCTGCTCTGCTACACAGTAATACATGCTGCTATCACTCTGGGAACACTGTCATGCAGGAGTCTGTTTGTACTGAACAGCACCTGAGTCCCCAGTGGTTTTCACCCACCCCCCCCACCCCCACACACACACACACACACGCTCCCCGCGCAGCTCACTGGATTGCATATTCTGCTGCTCCCTCTACAGCTACAACACAGTCCGCAACGGTCAGTAACGTTTGCACTGAGCAGGGAAGATGAATATTGATTGTATGAGACAGAGGGGACATATTAGTTGGTTTTAAAATGACTCAAATGTGACTAGGACTAATGGCAGTCCAGATAAGATTAGAATTATCTGTCATAAAACGCTAATATAACATGCTTCCTCAGCTGCAGGACGTGAGTCATCGTTTTCTGGTAAGCACTGATAAACATGCACACTGCAAGGAATATAAGTGCACTGATAGTTTCAGAGACCCCCCCCCCCACCCCCAACACACACACACACACACGTATAATACATACAGTATTATGACACGTGTGCCTGTTTTACGCGACCGCAAAAAGCAATGACCATCTAAACGGAAACATGTGAGACTTTGTAGTAAATGCATCATGCATAGGGTGGATTCATTCACAGCTGGAGGTGGATCCCCATTCACTCTTGGTCCCCTTAACGCATATTTCCAAACGTTCAGCCCTACCGACTTCCCCACGCTTGAAGCCGGTTGCTCTTTGCTGTCTGGCTATGTGGGACCCTCTCTCCCTCCGCCTCACGCTGGGGAGAGACACCACACCTTGCATACCTATTTCTGTTATCTCAAGCCGTCGCTACTCTGCATGTCATACGTGACACGCAAGCTCACCCAAAAGTAGAACTTGGCAAAGAGGGGGGGGATGAAAGCCCCTCACGACTGCCGCTGATGACAAGACGTTGACTCGTCTCCTTCGGCGTTCCGCTGCTTGTTTTTTTCTTCTCTTCCTCCTTCGCTCTCCCTCGGTGATCACCACCGGCACCTGGGGAGCGCTTTCATTGAATATCTATTTGTGCATTAACATATTCTATTGCCCGCTCGCCCGCTCCGTTATGCGGGAGTCAAGCACCGCTATTAAATATTAAACCTAAGTGCAGAGGAGAAGGGGGTAGACATGTCGTTCCTCTAACTGCTGATATGGACGAGGGAGCCGTTATATGAGACGCATTTCATGACTGTCCAACCTATTGCAGGACAAAGGATGGCGGAAACGATCGGGAGATTGTGAAATTGTCCCCATAAATCATACTGTTTACCGGTGGTGACATATCTCATTCATCAGCCCGAAACCATCAATTATCTTAAAATATGCTTCTGGCAGGCCCCAATGATGAAACTGCTGATTACCTGAGGAAACAGTAACCTTGCATATGTGTGTGTGTGTGTGTGTGTGTGTGTGTGTGTGTTGCAATGTCATGGTGTGTCTGTGGTTGTGTGACAGTAATGGGTAAAAGAGTATATCAGAGAGAGATAAAGAAAAAGAGAGAGAGAGAGAGAGAGAGAGAGAGAAAGAGAGAGAGAGTGTGTGTGTGTGTGCGTGTGTGCGTGTGTGTGTGTGTGTGTGTGGATGCGTGTTTGCTTAGGCCAGCATAACGTGTTTACATTAGGTGTCATCCCATTACAGAAGTACATGGGTGACTGTCTTGGCTGTGATGTAAGTTGACCAGTTAAAGTTAACAAGGAGTCAAGAGAAATGCAAATATTGCTTTGAAACAAAGTGTTTCTTTTGGACTCGAGCTAAACGTGTTTCTGTTACACAGTGGCTGTTCCAGGGATATGGCGCTTTTCTCCTTAAAAGGGAAGTTTGTGGAACTCAGTGGGATTGAGGTTTTGACCAGCAGCCTCGTCTCCGGCTTTCCTGTCTGAGCAGGAATCTGTCAAATTGGTGTCATTTTGTCAACTGTGGCGAACATAAACATCCTTTCACTCTGTATGTGTGGTGCAAACTGTGTCAGTTCGCTCTCCTCCCAGTGTCATACGCACACGCACGCACACGCACACACACGCGCGTGCACACACAGAGAGTACCGTGAAGAGTTTACAGTGTGTGAGCAAATCCTTCCTTTGCCCTTGTGATACAGGGGTGTTGAAAAATGTGTTTGGTTTGTACTGTCTCTGCTCTGCTCCGGGGTCACATGGAGCCTCTCTCTGCTGTGAAGGGTTTCCCCCAGTCACCAAGAAGCACAGCTCTACACTGTA
Organism: Typhlichthys subterraneus; assembly: GCA_027564835.1. Taxonomy (NCBI): domain Eukaryota; kingdom Metazoa; phylum Chordata; class Actinopteri; order Percopsiformes; family Amblyopsidae; genus Typhlichthys; species Typhlichthys subterraneus. Next base: position 11,491 of record JAODUH010062601.1, on the reverse strand, counting down.
GAGGTGCATGTACATATCAGTGTCCCTCTGATCTCAGTAAATACCTAATCTTGTGAGATACAGGTTTTTTTTGTGTGTTTGTTTGATCTCTGACCCATAGGCTGGACACTGTATCTCTTTTCAGACACAAATATCGATGGTTTCAGCAGACTCCGTGCCCGTGTATGTCATACTGTACATAAAACGTTCCACAAACACATTAAAGTTTAGTGTGTGAAAACCGAAACGATGTTGCACTGTACTGTATCTCAACCCGCAGCCACAAAGCCTTGGCTATTGATGACAGATCGATTTGACAGAGCAATCAAGTGAAAATATTGTAGCAACGACTGCCAGATGTTTCTGAGAAACAACGCAAGGTTGCTTCCATGAACGCAGCGACCATATTGGCATCTGCATTCCAAATTACTGACATTGACATACACAACGTGTTGACATTGACATACAATCAAGGGCTTCACTAAAGCTAAATATCAGTCAAACGTTTAATGTAAACTGTTTCAAAACAATTGGTGTCACTTGTTCATGCCAGTACACTATCTAATTATGAATATACTGGGGTCATGTTGGACTTTAAACGACCTCAGAAGTGTGGAAATTGGAGCTGTTAAGCACATTAGCATTTGACTCTTAAATAGCCTAATTATCTCAAAGATCATTCACTGTGGTGCATGCTAAACACAGAGAGAAATAAAGAAACATGCAGTATAAGCTACAGTAGCGTCCCCGGTTCCCTAGCTAATTACTGTACTCAACGCAACGACTCACGGGAGACAGGAGACATTCTAACCTTTTACACATCCTTAAATAATAGCTCGAGCTACAGTGAGCTCCAACACTCTAATCTAAATATAATTGGAACGGGAGCACCACTTCCTTAACGGGCAATAAGGGCCTAATAGCCGTCTTAAAATTGAACTCTCCCTGTTGCACAGCTGATCAGCGCCTCATCCAATAGAAACTAGGCTCACGGGGCAACTGTGATACTGTACCAGTTCGGGAGGAGGGGAGTGGCGGGGTTGTAGGTACAGGGAAATGCACACTGCCCTGGCAATGCCACCTTCTATATAGGGAGGCTAATGCAATTGTTGTCATTACCCTGTTAGATGGTACAACGTGCTGTTTGACCCTCCAGGGCTGTGGTCTTTAGCCAGTGAGAGCAGGTCGTCACGGTGGCTATAGACTCAGCTAATGAGAGAATGCATTTAGTGCAGGCCTGACCTGAATGTGGACTATACAGCAAAGGGGCTCTTCTCTGGTAAACATGTAAACACACGTACGCACACACAGTATATCATAGCAAATACCACACACTTTCAAGCGTGTTGAGCATTAGCATTAACAATCAAATGGATGCATGTGAACGCACACCTGGAGATCACACACAACGAGGGATCACACACACACACACGCACGCACACACACACATGCACACGCACACACGCACACGCGGCAATGATAGGTTGGCCTCTTTCTGCTTATTTGCCGCTTCCAGCGCTGCAGGACAGAGTACTTAGTAGGGAGGCAGATGCAGGGGGACCTGCCCTATTTCTACCCAGCAGCTATAAATGACTGTTTGCACAAGGTTTATGTTTGTGTGTGTGTTGTGACAATGAGCCGGCTCGCTAACAAACCACAATTATGTTTGAGGGTGGGGAGGATGGGGGATTAAATGCAGAACCTTAAAAAGGTGAAGGGCTGCTCGTTGCTCAGACCATTGTATTCCTACGCAGTTAGCAATTTAGCCCCCTCCCCTCCCCATGCACCCCCCGCCCGGATCAATGACAGTCAAGGCTCTTGACAGGGCTCGTAATATCGACCCCTGCCGGTCGCCACGTAGCTCGGTGGGGAAAGCGCCAGAACATTGGACAGGGAAATATAGAAAAGGAAGATGGAGGAGAACCAGAAGATGACCTAATAGAGGTGTGTGTTGTGTGTGTGTGGGACGAGAAGGGGGGGGGGTGAAAGCTAACAAAATGTAAATTATTCTCACCTGATTTGGAGTAAGCCGGTAAAATGGAGGGTAAACATAGAGAGAAAACAGAGGGGGAAAATACACGTCAGTTATATCAAATGCGTAAATAACGTCATGACCAGTCAATGATTTTCAAGCTGTTGTTTTCCTATGCTATACATATTATATTTGGTAAGTAGAAAACGCTACATGGGACAAACACATTCCATTTGTCACCGGACGACAAGCGCTACCAGAACCGTTTCAGAACCCCTGCTCGGGGCCAAAGCCATTCACCAACACCTAAACAATATAATGTGCGGGCGTGAATTATTCACGATCGGTGATTGTGGCGCACAGTACATACAGTAGTGACTTTCTATTCTATTTTGTGGTGCCCTGTTAGCTGCCAGTGCACAGATTGTGATCTACACTGTGCAGTCATGCAGCGCTATACTCTCAAGTCTGGTCAGAGGACTAATGGAGGCATGCACACAGCTTTTATTAGCTGTGAAATCCAATGGCATCAAATATTAAACACTTCATTACGGCGCGCTGCTTGTCTTGTTCCACCAAACAGCCACTTAAACCCACAACAGCAGGCAGAAAATAAAGAGAAAAGGAATATGTGATGACAGCAGTAATTACTAGAAATCTATTTTATAAGATGTTTGTTATGGAAAAGCGTGTGGGTTTGGGTGTGTGCGGATGCGCGCGTACAGTACGTATATATGTGTGTGTGTTTACTTTGTGCACCTCATACTCAGAGGGTTTGTCAGACAGCAACAAGGCACCACCAAGTCCTTTGTTAATAATTCATCTTAATATATCAAAACAACTATTTTGTTTCCTCAGTTGGACACAGTAGATATGGCGCTAAAGGAAATTAAAGGTTGCTCTTACTTATCGGCCATGACCTCCAGCCTCTTAAGGTAACCCTCCTTAAAAACAGTTTGACGCCACTCAGAACAAGGAAACAACGTGCTCTCCAGCACATTATAGAACCACTGGCAGTTGTAGAAAACTTTGTTATCTCATTTTAATAGGGAACTTCCCTTGGAGCGAGACGGGTAAAGGCGAGTTGTTTATCGCTGGTCTGGAGTTTTAGGGAGATGGAGAGCAAAGAGGGACGGACACAGAGAGACAGGTAAAACGTGACAGCAGTCAGACAGAAACAGAGATTAAAGAAGAAAGACAGACAGAGTGAGTAACGCAGTGAAAGAGAATGAAAAGAAAAATCACAAAGGTAGCAGGAGGGTAAGACTAGGGAAGATGCCAGACTGACAGCCATCCTAGTGTGGTGAGTGACAGCTCCACCAATGACCTCTGAATGATTTATCCCCGAACATGCTTCTGTCTATCATAGCATCATGAGCCATTAACGTCAAAGAGCCACGCAGAGGGGCAGGCGGAAGCCCTTTACTCGCATAAATGTTGACACACAGAGCACTACGAATGCCCTTATCCACCATGCTATCGGTTCTCTACCATGGGCCATCAAGACCCGAGAGCTTTTCATTGATTCTAAACACTGGACCTGATGTAATGTCAAATGCCTCCAACCAGAGAGAAGCAAATCGCAAAGGTAGCAGGACACAAAAGCGTCCCTAGACTGCTAACTTACATTAAAACGTTGTGTTTATCTTGTATTTGCTCCTCTGACTCGTACTGTATCTTATTAAATAAACGTGAGAAGGCTAAAACAGTGCTTTGCTTGCTCAAGTATGTGGTGGTACACTGCTTGGTTAATGGGACTGATGTACTTGACTAATGTAATGCACTTTTATTCTTGCTTGTTTGTTATGTTGATCAAACTCTGGTTCACATATTTGTCCACGAATATTATAATACTGTATATTGTTTTATTTGCTAGTGGTTAAAGCCCTTGATTAAATACTATGCAGTATATTAAATATGTCATAATTTGAGAGAGCTAGTATGCACTTATAGTACACTTCTTTGTTTCTTGATTAATTGGGGTTGTTTGTTCTATCAACATTGTACTTATTTTAATAATTGTGACCTTTAAGCTAAGCCAGCCGCTGCAAGCCGTGCCAAGACAGAGATCGTAACCCCACAAGCTTTTCAAACAGCCAGCAAAAGCCAAACTCTTTTGTAACTATACCAATGAGAATAAACTGAATGATAGAAGCTGTGCTCACATCTGCTTATGCTGGTCTCAGCTTTGGGGGGCTATACTTAAACATAGACTCATACATTTCATCAACCAGTCAGTGAAAACGGACCATTAAAACGGTAATAGGATAACAACAATTAAGCCCGGAGCCCTTGGAGAGACAGAACCGTTAGCGATAAGACTGATGAGAGAGGAAGAGAAAGGAGAGACATACAGCGATAGAGAGAAAGAGGGAGAGAGAGAGAGATAGAGAGATATACAGCGATACAGCGATAGAGAGAAAGAGGGAGAGAGAGAGAGATAGAGAGATATACAGCGATACAGCGATAGAGAGAAAGAGGGAGAGAGAGATAGAGCGAGAGATAGAGAGGGAGAGAGGGAGAGAGAGAGAGAGAGAGATACAGAGATACAGAGATACAGCGATAGAGAGGGAGAGAGAGGGAGAGAGAGATAGAGTGATAGAGAGAGAGAGAGGGAGAGAGAGATAGCGCGAGAGAGAGAGAGAGAGAGGAAGATAGAGATAGAGCGATAGAGAGAGAGAGAGAGAGAGATAGAGCGATAGAGAGAGAGAGAGAGAGGGAGAGAGAGATAGCGCGAGAGAGAGAGAGTGAGAGAGGGAGAGAGATAGAGCGATAGAGAGAGAGAGAGAGAGGGAGAGAGAGATAGAGAGAGAGAGAGAGAAAGAGAGAGAGAGAGCGATAAGAGAGAGAGAGAGAGAGAGAAAGAGAGAGAGATAGAGAGAGAGAAAGAGAGAGAGGGAGAGAGAGATAGAGCGATAGAGAGAGAGAGAGAGAGAGAGAGAGAGAGAGAGAGAGAGAGAGGACGTGGACTAAGAATAAGTGCAGTTGGGAGTGCGGCTGCGTATCAAAGCAGAGCAGCGATGCAGGTGCAGGGATATAGTCGGGAAGCGAGCGAAAGAGAGAGATGAGCAGACGGAGAAGGTGTTTAGGATTCAATTAGCCTTGCCTCTCCTCGTTAAAGCTGGCCCGGCCTGACAGCTGGAGGCCCGCAGACACATACATCGTCTTACACCTCACCCACCGGCAACACTACACCCGCAAAGCTGGAGACAATAACTAAAGTGCATCCATGGCCTCAGGTGGCACAGGTGGAGACACAGGTGGAGAAGTTGTGTCATTTAAGCTAGGTAGCGGTGGTGTTCCTGCAATTTGAATAAAATATTACTATACTGTAGGTTATGCTTTAAGGTGGTGTTGAGCCTCTGTTAAACAGCTCTGTAGGTGTCATGCCTCATTTACAAAAAAGACCTTGCGCTGATGTTCGGGGAAGGATCATTCCGGATCTGTTTTTTTTTCCCCCCACTTTCATTGGTTGTCTACAATCAAAGCTGACAACATTTTTGATTTAAACACATGAAAATACACATTCAGTTAAGCTAATTAAATACAACCAGAGTGCTTACGGTACCAGTTGAGATACTGATTATCTTATATACTGTATTAGAAATATGTTGATGAGAAACAAATTTAATATAACAGACATGGAAAACTCTGTACACACAGTAAGCTTCCACCTACCCCAGACAAAATAGGATTTTATTCATGGAGAATGATTTATTATTTAGGTAAGGAAGCGACAAGATTTTAACAAAATATTTAAAACAATATATATAAATACCGTGAACACGTCTGTTAATGTTACATTTGACAGAACGCTCACAATTAACACATTTACTAAATGTCTTACATTTCTAAAATGAAAATGCTTAATTGCGGCACGTGATACATATCATTCAAAGTATTATTGCTAAATCTTGTTTGCCTATCAACTCCTTTTGCATCTTAGCCATCCTGGAGGGGTGATTCCTCCCTCTGTGGTCCCTGCCTAATGTTTCTCCCCTTTTTTCCACATGGGGTTTTTAAATGGAAGTTTATTCTTGCCCGGCGGGAGGAGTGGCTTAAGGGGGTGTTGTTTGTTTCCATGTGAAATATAGGCTGTACAGCCCTTTTAGACTGCATTGTGATTAAGGGCTATATAAATACACTTGACTTGACACAACAAAAAATGACATGTTATGATATTTAGTCCTTCAGATTGTCCTGTAAAACTTTAAATAATCTTGCGAACCCTGGAACAGTCCACAACCCCTTGGGTGGGTCCAAGTTTGAACAACCACTGGCATAGTTGGGCTTGGTTAAATGCTGGGATATAAACATAACTACAGTGCCCAACTCTCTCCTATGCCAACAGCATAGGAGAGGAGTGCAGCAGTTGTTTCCAACCTCCCGCACAAACCGCGGCAGCATATTGACGTCTTACTCCCGCCGCTGTTCGGATAATAACAAAGTTAACTCCGTGCAATAACACCTGGCTGATGGCAGCAGTGGATTATGACAATGTACCTGGGCTAATAACACAGACAGAGCTAATAATGAAGTCATATAAAGGGCCCCATCTCCTGCCCTCAGATCAGTTCGGCGCAGGCATGAGATGGGAACCATTGATTTTCTCCATGGCCCGTGATGGTTCTGCGTGTCTCGCCTGCAGACTGCCAACTAAGAGCATCAATACAGACATGCCTCGCTTAGCCAATGCCGCTCTTCAAAGGAAAAGGGGGGGTGGTGTGTTTTCATCCAGAGGTGAACAAGGTCATGTTAGAAGACACTATACTCACCCCCAGGTTGCAGTCGATGAGAAATGTGGTGTCTCTTTGCGATAAGTGTGTGTGTGTGTTTGTGCATGCCCGTGTATTGTGTATAAGTGTATTTCTCTCGATAGCAAGAGAACGTGCGCACGGAGATAATGTGGTCAAAAAGCTCTGTGGCGCGTTATAGACAACATATTTGTCTGTGTCCAGCAAAGATCCAGACGTAGCCTTTAATTTCCAGCGCGGTAGGGTGGCTACTATTTCTCTACACAGCGGTAGCAGTCTGTTTGCAAAGGCACCCGGCAGAAAATCACAGTTTTATTTATGGTTAACTTAATCACATTTGCCTTTCATGTTAATGTATCACCAATATACATATCGGGACTGGGCTGAGAGGGCTTATCAAGAACTCTTACTGTATGTCCTGTATGTGCATGTGCCTGTCCAACATCTCCTGTTTGGGTGAACATCTTCTATTAAATCCCTAATAGAAGCCGGCCCAGTAGGGACACAACTGCCTAATCAACCCTGTCACTGAACACATCACCACTGCTGTTTATGTTTTCAATTAGGTTCCTCCCCAACCCCACCCCCCACTACGCGCCTGTCCCAGCCTGACAGCGCTCTTCCAATCAGTGGAGAAGGTTCGCCACGCGCCGCGCTCAGCAGGTAATCATGGGTCTTGTCAGTGGCATGCCATCTCTGATGGGCCTTCACCATTAATATTTATCATGCTCCCCCATCAGCCTCACGCCGACCGCACATCGGAGCAATCACCCTCGCTTTTAATATCCCCCTGTCCAGATCAATTCTCATTAGCATCCGGGAGCGCCCCGCTGGATCCGCCCAGTCATTGTCTGGTGGTCTTGGCGTTGTTCCTGGATGAGAGGTAAACGTACCTGACGCCAAGGTAAACCACCCTTGAAATGTTTACCCCATCTAAGTACAAGGGTGGATTGGCAGGGATGGCAGGCTCGCTCTTTAGTCAAAATAAATGTCTGCTTGGAATGAAAGTGCCGACGAGCGGACAGAGAAGGACGAGCAGACGAGCAGACGAGGCGTCTAAAGTCATCACAAATGGCGGGGAGGACTCATCTTGGCTGGATGGCTCAGACACACAGGCCATTAAAGAGGAACCCCGGGAAGAATTAGCATGCCTTTGTTCCCGCCACGGGAAGCTGACATTTGCGGGCTTTGAGAGGTGGCTGTTTCGGCGAGCGCTGCCTTTTTTTTTTTTTTTTCTTACCACAGACATTGGTGCCATTTTAGAAAAACGTTTTAAAAGAATTTGTGTGAGCGGGGCTCCTTTTGTTATCTCCGTAACAAACCAAAACAAACCAATCTGCTTATCTCCATCTCCAGAGGGAGCGAAGGCGTTTGTTTCTGCAGAACACGGGAAAGGAAAGTAACCTTCTGAGCAACCGCATTGGTCGGAAGGAGGCGCTGACCGCACGCGCGCGCGTGTGTGTGTGTGTGTATTATCGGTGTGCAGGAGAACACCTCTACTGCCCTCAAAGTGGCCACACAGATGTTTATTTGCTGTGACAGGATGGTCTGTTCTCTCTGGTATGGCCGCAGCGGCTTGTTCCCGCGGTGGAGACACAATCAGCGTCACAACAGATATGCATGACTAAGCAATATCCCCTTTTACCCGGTTCTCACACACACACACACACACATACACACACACACACGCATAATCTATCAGCTTGGATCAGCAGTCCTCCGCCCAATACGATGAATATGCGGCGCACAAGATAATATGCTGAGCAGGGAGCATTTTCCTGTTCTGTTCCCTCTTTTATTCCTACAGTGCATTATAAATGAGTAATATACTCAGGTATTGGTACATCTTTTAAAAGATCACAGTCTCTCCCTGAGCACCGCATAAAAAAGTCATCTGAAAAACAAACAGTGATAAAGGAACTCGGTGGCACGCTGGAGAAGAGATTGTGTGAAGAGGAGGAAGAGGAGGAGGAGAAGGAGGGGTGCGGCGGGGGAGGCGGGGGAGTCCTTTGGGGAACAAAATGCTCTTTGCGGCTTTAGCGAAAGTAATGACTCACCAAATGGAGCACTTTAAGGAAATTCACACTGAAGTCTCTGGGCTGGCTTGCTCCTGCTTTCCTCCTCCTCTGCCTCAGCCTGGCGCTCCCATCTACACTGGAGCATTGTCTCTTTAGCTCCCCCGAGGAACATCACAAGACTCACACAGCATGCTGACACACACGCGCACACACACACACACACACACACACAAGGATGTCCCCCCCTCTCACACACATACAATCACGGGCGCGCACACACACACACACACACACACACACACACACACACAAGAACACACGTGCATGCACTCGCACACTCCCTTGTTTGTGACACAGATAAACAAAGACAGATACACAGAGACATACACTACACTATACATAACATACATACACTAATAGACTAATAAACACACGCAAGCACACACAACGCACGTACACACACACACACAGGTAGAGATGCGATGGCAAATCCTTGGTGTAATTATTGACCTTTTCACATTAAAGTCATGTTTCCCATAAATCTCTTCTTTTGTGTGGGTTCTTTTTCAAAGTGTATCTTTCTGGCCGTGTATGTGTGCGTGTGCGCGTGTGTGTGTGTGCTTCTCTGCAGAGCTGACCTTTCCATCCCTTCTCTGCCCTAGATTAGACGTGACACCTCCCTCTGCTACAGAACAAATTGATACCACATAGTGACACCACCAACACACCAACACACACACACACACACACACACACACACACACAAACAATTGTAAATTTTCAGGTTGTTTAGGTCATTCTAAGGCCTGTGTTTTAACTAAACTTCCAAGGAGGCAATACATGATCACACACCCATATTATGGCATCACTTATAATATGTGTGTTAGTGTTGAGTGAATGAATTCTACTGAGTGTTTGGAACAAGTGGACGCCCACTATGAAATAATATTTATTTCTGGCCACTGGGGGGCAGAGCGATGCTACCGAGGGTCTCCAGACCACCCACACACAAATTGCGACTGGGGGGGTGGGGGGGGGGGGGGGGTGGTCATATGCACATATGTGCATACATGAGTCATCCAACTGTGTGCTTTCAATTTGTGGTGTACAGCCCCCTATGGTTGGAAAAATAAGTTTCTAAACTAGGATTATATAATGACTAGAAATAAAACATAATATTTGCTTAAGTATTTAATTAAACCACATATAAAAATATCTGTTTTAGGCTGCATATTTCTTACATACTCTCCCTTTAAGAGATTTAGCATATAGATCGCGGGGAATAGGCCTTAAATCTAGGCTTTAAACTAAAGGAGCTCCTGACTGAGAAGACCTTCACAGCTAAGGCCCCTGCTCTCTAGACAGCTAGATCAGCAATGTTATCATCTCTACAAATCAATTCCCAAGCCCAATTTTTTTTTTTTTGTAACAGCAAAGCATCACTCTCCCATCAAACATTTTGTTACACTTTTGCATGTACTTGTAATGAATTTGAATGTAGAACCATGACACATTAGCCAAAACAAAACTGACTAAAAACACTGTATGTTTAGCTGAGTGTTCCTCTGGGTAGTGAAGAGACTGGCTGCTGTTAGAACAGAAGGTGTCTCTGTTGCAATAGTGGAGGGACCAGAGAATACAGCTCTGCCACTCCATTTCACTGATCGCTGAGCAGCCTCTCAGCCACTACCACAGGGGAATAAGCTCACTTACCTTGTGTGTGTGTGTGTGTGTGTGTGTGTGTGTGCGTGAGCGCGCATGTGTGTGTGTGTGTATAATTTTGTCTATCCATCACCAGATTTGTGTATGCCTATCTTTCAAGTGTGCCACTTTTCTCCACCTTTGGGTGAGTACATGTGTATATGTGAATGTGTGCATGTGTGCTGGTGTATGTGCGTGCGTGCGCGTGCGTGTGTGTGTGTGTGTGTGTGTGTGTGTGTGTGTGTGTGTGTGAGTGAGTGAGGCGTGTACCTTCAGTAATCTTTCATTTTGCTCCTCTTAGCAGCACCATATACAGGGTGACTTGCTCCTTGGACAGTGTTCTTAGTTTTTTTTAAAGCCTAGTCATTTAACCCAAGCACCGACCCTCATCTCTCATCACCGTGCCGACAACAGGGTAACAGGGAGGTGGGAACCTCTCAGAGAACAGAGCATAGCCTATGCCCGTGACTATTGGACACATCTGTGTGTGACTGTGCTTATACAGTATGTGCGAAAGTACCATGGTGTTTAATAATAAAACACATACTAGGAAAACCAATTATACAATGTCCATTAAAAACGTTTTGATATAGACTATAAATAAACACGACCATATACGTGATATATGTATTTGACTACATATATGTGCGCCGCTGCGGGGATGGTGTGGAGGACCAGGACTACCATAATAAAAAATAAATAAAGAAATATATAAAAGTATAAATAGATAAAGAAAAGTAAAAATAATTAAATAAATATAAAAATTATTGAAAAAATAATAAAATGTTTGTATTAAAAAGGCTATTTCTGTATTTTTACATGTATTTATTTATTTATTTATTTGTGCATTTCTACATTTATTTATTTAAATTATTTTTGCATATGCACATTTGCATTTATTTATTCTTAAATTTATTTATTTATACATTATTTTATGTATTTATTTATTTATTTATTTCTGTATTTCCACATTTCCTTGTTTTATTTATGTCCGTATTTCCGTGGCCGTAAATGTTAAGAAGGTAGGCGGTCCTACCTCAGGCCACAGCCAGATTGGTTATAGGGGT